>CAUYQV010008737.1:0-80018 GCA_963574575.1 Galagoides demidoff | reverse complement strand
CAGGCGCCCACCACAACGCCCGGCCATTTTTTGGTTGCAGCCATCATTGTTGTTTGGCGGGCCCGGGCTGGGGATTCGAACCCGCCACCTTAGGTGTATGTGGCTGGCGCCTTAGCCGATTGAGCCACAGGCGCCGAGCCTCATTAAACATTTTTTGAGCATCCTGGTCATCTGCTGGGGGGACAGAGATGAGAAGCACCCTCTGATTGCCGTGGAAGGCTCCCAGTCTAGCAGCTACACAGAGGCACTGTATCGGCCAGATACTTCCTTAGGTGACCTGGCTCAGCTCTTGGTGATCCGAGATGGCCAGCAGCCAGGCCCGGGACCCTCTGCAAGTGAGCAGCCCTGCCAGCTCACCCAAGGCTGCTGAGCAAGGCCAGGCTAGCTGCCTGAATAAAGGCAGGAAGAGCTGTTCCACCTCTTCAGAGCAGACCCAAGCCAGGAATAGTCTACAGTCTGCATCAAGACCATCTTGAAATTAAAGAACAGAAAAGAAAATAATCCCTGCATTTTAGAATAAAGCCTACTCTTTAAGGTACCTGCAAGCTTCAACTAAAATCTCCCCTCCACCTGCACAGAAAATAAATTCAGTGAAATTCCTATTTAACTTATATGTGGTCACCTAGCACTGGGAGTAGGAAAGAAGTGTTCTGATAACAACATCCTGTTTTCCATGTCCAGGATAATATACCTGATTTGATCAAACCCAGGCGTTGAATAGTCAAAGGCCTAAATTTGAGGATTCTTACCTAAATTAGAGGATTCTCAGGAATGGTAGTGCTTATCCTGGTCTCTTATAATTTCCTTTACCTTTCTACCATTTGCACTACATTCTAACCTCATCTTCATATTTCCAATACTTATTGTTGAGTTCAGTATCCTTATCTGTATAGTAATAAGAAATGTCTACTGCACACTACTGGAAAAATCTCGGAGATTGCTCCCAATATCTTCACATCCTCAGGAGGCTCCAAGTAGTATTCTGTACTCTGTGTGGAGTTTGTGAGGAATTCTCTTTCCAGCCACTTGGGAAAAAAAAAAGACAAAAGAATGAAGAAAGAGGCTTGGCACCTGTACCTCAGTCACTAGGGCACCAGCCACATAAACCGGAGCTGGTGGGTTCGAATCCAGCCCAGGCCTGCCAAACAATGACAACTACAACCAAAAAATAGCTAGGCATTGTGGGAGGCACCTATAGTCCCAGCTACTTGGGAAGCTGAGGCAAGAAAATCACTAAAGCCCAAGAGTTTGAGGTTGCTGTGAGTTGTAACGCCACAGCAGTCTACAAAGGGCCACTTAGTGAGACTCTGTCCCAAAAAAACAAACAACAGAAAAAAGAATGTAGAAAGAACAGTTTAGTTTCGGCAACTAGGAATACTTTAAAAAATCTAAGTGAACTCCCAACAGACACTGCGAAATTCACTTCTTAAGCTATTTTTAAGATGGTAGAAAAATCTAAAGTCTCTCAGCCTTGAAAATTGGACAACACATAAAAAGTTCACACTATATGTAATTTCATGGACCATATCATGGAAAAGGCTCATTTTTTAATATGAAAACATTTTCCTTGTAGCATCTAAAGTACATAATTCTCCTATGTCCAAAAAGGAATCAATGCGCATGATACTAAAACCATTCATCCAACCTGAAGAGAAGATGCTCAGGTGAGTCATGGCAATGCCTACTGATTACTCCTCAGTCTTCCAAACAATGAGTACTCCTATCCCTGTGTTTTCTCCAGTTACATAAATGTAACATGAAAAAATGGCATACCTGGAAAACGTCTCTATTGGAAGACAAAGAACATCTCAACTTAGTTTTACTTTCCTTTTCTTCTTCTTCTTCTTTTTTTTTTTTTTTTAAGATTGGGTCTTACTCTGTTGCTCAGGCTTGAGTGCAGTGGTGTCATCAGAGCTCACAGAAATCTCAAACTCCTAGGCTCAAGAGATTCTCCTGCCTCAGTCTTCCACGTAGATAACACTACGGGTATCTAACACTACCCCTGACTAATTTTTCTACATTTTATAAAGATGGGCATCTCACTACGTTTCTTAGGCTGGTCTTTAACTCCTAGCCTCAGGGGATCCTCCATCTCTACAAAAATGAAAAATCAGCAAGGCCTGGTGACACATGCCTGTAGTCCTAGCTACATGGAAGGTTGAAGCAGGAGAATCACTTGAGCCTAGGAGTTTGGGGTGGCAGTGAGATGATGACAACACTGTACTCCAGCTTGGGTGACAGAGTGGACCCAGTCTCAAAAAGAAAAAAACATCTTCACGGAACTCTCTTTAGTCACAAGCCACACCTATGTAATAACCACAAGCAGAATCAATTTAAAGAAATGCTATAATAGAAATTGCTATGGAGTAGTATGATTCCACCATAAAGACAGCTAAAATACTGGATGATCTATTTTTCGCAGGTTTACAGGCAACTTTCCATTGCATTTCAAACACAAAATGCCCACATACCTTAAAAATTAAATTCCAAGTGGTAGGTAAACTAGAATCATACTTATGTTCTTAGAAATATCATTATCATGAAACTTACGTGAGAAAGACTATTTAAATAAAACCTAGCTCCCAGCTACTTGGAAGGCTGAGGCAGGAGGATCACTTAAAGGAAGGAGTTTGAGGTTGCTGTAAACTACACTGAGGCCATGGCACTCTAGTCTGAGCAAAAGAGTGAGACTCTATTTCAAACAAACAAAATCAGTAAATGGATTCATTTTTAAAGTATGCTAACAAATCTTAATTAGCATTCAATTCTTACTCAAAAGTTTAAAATGTGTGACCTGGCTTCAAAATTTTTAAATATCCAATATTTTAGAGACTCTACATAGGAAGTTTGAAATCACATAGAAATACAAAACTTTTCTTGGAAAACAAGGCTATGCTCTTGATATAGGCTATCCTTGAAGATGTCACAATATACTTTCTGTGTCAAATTACTAGAGGGGTGAAGGCAACATTACTAAGAGAAAATGACTTTAATATAAAGTTTTTTTAGAGCACACTTTTGATGACTTTAGGAAGTACAGAGAACTAGTCTTACAAAGTTCATCACAAGGCCTTGCACCTCATGGGAATTCATTATAAACATTTGACTTAATTTTTACAATGGGAAAACAGAGGCACAAATATTTAGATGACTTACACGGTGAGTAATACCTGCCTACCTCACCAGATTGCTCTGAGGACAGTTACATAACATACATGAGAGCACTTTATAAACTAAAAAGATCTAAATAAATGTAATAAATGCCTAAGTTCTCATACTAAAGAATAAAACTATGATTCATCATGGCCACCACACATTTATCTCCTGAAAGAGCACTTCTAAAATGTTAATGTGACAGTAACTACCTGGTTCAGGGCAGAGATTCTGTGTATCTATCAAGTTCCTGGGTGATGCCAATGCTAGTTTCTGGGACCACCCTTGTGAGGAATGAGGAGCTGAAAGATCATCCTAATTCTTGGGTGTGTGGCCACTCTTAGAGGGTCTATTTCCTGAGTATTTTGCAGACTTTGGTTAACCTTAAAGGGAGCTTTGGAATAAGTCTGTATACATCTAGTTTGAACACAGTACTTTACGAACTCACTAGCAAAGTGCTCTTTCTCGGGCAGCCAAGAAACAAGCCTTGATTGTTAATTAGATCGCTAGTTCCAGTTTTCAGGGCAAGAGCCAACAGAAAAACACGATTTCAGGTCATCTCAAAAAGGTGGTGGGAGGTGGGGAAGAACTCTGTGCTTGCAAATACACACAGACACACATTATACACCCTAAAAGAAAAACCTGGATTCTCAAAGATTCCAAATTGATAGGAGACCAATTTGTCTCCTCCATCCAAAGAAAAAGTCTTATAATATCCAGAAGGAAACCCCTGAGCTAACAAGTAACTTGCAGAAATGTTGCTGCCTCCTGATACAGAAGTGCTCTGGACTCAGACCTAGGAGGGAATAAAAAGAAACCAGCAGTGGTCACATCAGAATCATGTTATAAAACGGATCACCCCCAGAGTTTCTGAGTGAATAAGCCTAAAGCAGGGCCAGGATGATGGTGGTGCTGAAGATTCCTGTACAGGACCATGCTATAAGTGGCACTGAGTCTAGACAGCAACCTTTCCAAGAAAGGGATCTGGTCTCGTTCTCCACGGCTACACCATAGCATCCAGTAGTGTCTAATGCACACTTGGCCCCCAATACATGTTTGTCAAATGAATGACCATTATAACTTTCATTCCCAGAGCAATTTTGCTGATTACGTATACTCCCTGCAAGTATCATGTACATATGTTCATTAAAAACAATTACACATGTGCCAGGCACTATGGCCCTTAATCTCAAGGGACTTGCAGTTAAATTGACTCCAGTCATAGACACTAGCATCACACTTTTTCCTTATGAATATCTGGATAGTTAAATCATAAAGCCTTCTGCCACTGAAGTGGAAGCAGACAACTCACTTATCCAAAGGACCTTAAAGAAAAATCCTACTTGCTCTGAATGTATCAATTCATTTCACACAAACTCCAACAACAGCAAAAATTACAACAAGACAAGAATTTTCCTGGAGAAAACACAAGTATTTGTATCTTCATCAGAAACCCAGACATTTCTGATGTGGTCTCCTTAAAGACACTTCCAATTGCTGGTTACAGTAGGGAAGCCCAGGGAACAGCCCCAGGTGAAAATGCTACTAAGTCTTTAAAGGATTTCTTCTCTAAATCCTTTCACGTTCACTGAGGGAAACTCAGAAAGGGCTTTGGCAGTCTATTTCAAATCCTCTGCCCAATCTGCACGTCACCATAGTCACATTCATTCAGAAAAACAGGTGTTTCTGTTAAAATTAGCTGTTTGAAACTGCCAAATATTTTAGATCCCTCTGCCAGTTTAAAAAAAAAAAAAGTGTTTTACTGATGCTCCCAGAATTATAAAAGATAAAGGATAAGGATTAGGGGAAAACAAAAAGAAAATACACACACATCCCAATGTAATTTTTGCATTTCCTATCACCCAGAATGAGTAAAAGGCTAAGCTTAAAACAGTCAAAGACAGAGCTGTGCTTTTTTCTAGTTAAGACAAATTTTATGTTTGAAAGCCTTGGTTTTGTCCCATTTACTGGGCTGACTGTCATAAATAATGTCTTTTGTTCAGAGAACTTGGCCATAATTATTTATTTTCCTCATGACCATTCAAAAAGGAAGAGGAAGAAGGTTCTCAATATTCCCAGGTCAGGATCATGTGTATTAAGCCTGTGTAAGAAAACTTGCCTCCTAAGTCAGAAGAACCCAAGTATTGATGTCTTAAATTAACTCTACTGCAGTTTAATTTAAAAACTTTTTTCAAAAATTAGGCCACTCTGATTTTATTCCAGGAACCAGTATCTCTGCTGACCTTATTAAACCCTATTACGAAATAGGTCTGAGATGCTGTTCTTTTAAAATCAAGGGCTATTTAAAAAACGAGTTTAGCAACCTGGTACATTAGGAGAAAGTTAAATGTCAGAGCCCAGTGCTCAAATCTCGTACCCAACCAGGCAACATAGCCACACAGAAATACATTCCTCGCTCTGGCTTTTCAAAGTGCTATACTTAAAGTACAAGCAGAATTTGCTGAAAGAACCTAAAAGAAGGAAGACTCCAAACTTTATCTTATAAACAGAGAGGAAAGGAAAGGTTAAAATACCACTTTTCTTAAAGTTTGAAACTTTTATCAATTTCAGAGAACAGAAATTTTGCTTATTCATGATGAAAACCTTTAATATACAGAAAGATTTAGAGCAACTATATTTTGACTAAGAAGTTTCAAAATTAACCTGGTTACTAGCTAGTTTACTTTATCCAAGTAAACAGTGGAAGTGATTTTTTTTTTTTTGGCTTATTTTGAAAATTGCTTGTGCAAGGAACAAGTCCAGGAAAAAATTGGCAATTCTTCTTTTCTTAATCAAATATCAAATTTACACATTTCTTCTCCCCTTTTTACTACAAGTTTGTTCCTTTTCGTTTCTTCTTTGTCATCTGCATAGGCTAAATCAATCACCTGAGTGAACTCTACTACTTGTGTAAATCCAACAAAAATTTCTACATGCATGCAGAATAGTCACTGGCACATTAATTAGGACCCCCTCCCCAATTCTTCCAGAACCGGAACCAGTAGGGTAGAGGGAAAGGAATAAACATTCTCAAGGTCATTTTCATCTAGTAGAGAACAACTGTTCTTTTGACTGTTTAAAAAAAAAAAAAAATACATGTATCTACCACTTTAAGACTTTTGCAAACTTCAAATTTTTTTTTTTTTTTTTTTTTTTTTTGCAGTTTTTTGGCTGGTGCTGGGTTTGAATCCGCCACCTCTGGCATGTGGGGCCGTCATCCTACTCCTTTGAGCTACAGGTGCCGCCCGCAAACTTCAAATTTAAGGCAGTGGAACAGTACTAGTCTCACCCAGTACAAGTTTTAAGATATTTTACACATTGAATTTCATGTTCTTGTAATAAATATAGCCATTAAGCAAGAAAAACAGTATGACTTTTTTTTCTGTGATCTATTATAGTGAAAAATTCTTTCTTTTCAGATTTGTAGGAAATGCAGAGGTTTAAGCACAAAAAATCCCAAGAAAAATGTAAACTGAACAAATTTAAAGCATGTATGAGCTTTTACCCATGTGGTCCTCCCAAGCTTCAAGAACTGTAAATAAATCTCTTTTAGTGGGAAAATGTTCAAAATTTAACCAGGTTCAACAAATTATACATCTCACCACCACTACTAGACAAAAAAATTCCTTAAAATGTCTGCAAAAAAGACAAAGTACATTAATACAACTCCAAATATCAATCAACAAAGCATTTTTCTAACATATAATCAAGCACAGTGTTATCTTAGATCAACCTCACAAAAATAGCCATTTTGCCTATAATTATGCTATGGCTCTAGAAAGTTCTTAATGCTATCCAACATATCTCCTTCTCTATTAAGGAGTTTAAAATCCTCTAAATACTCTAAAACCACCAGAATCTTTTCTGAACAGACCAATCTACATAAAAGATGCTAAGTATTCTTGACATACAGAATTTTCACAGCTCCATACATAGATGCCCTGAGCTAGGAAGGCTGTTGTATTACACAGGATTAGGAAGTGCATTCATCTGAAAATGACAGGCAGAATACAAATCTAACTTCAGTCAGCCTGAACCACCTTCATTATAAAGGGAAGATGAATGGAGACAAAGGAGCTAAATTACTTTCCCGGAGAAATTAGAGGCAAGACCCCCACTTAACAGCCTGTCTCAAGCAGGATACACTTGGGATCATAATACACAGTCCTCTTTTCTTACATACTAGGCTGCTCAAAGGAGTAATTCTTGAGGGAAAAGTAGAAAGAGTTGGGGACCTGCCTCCCTATTACTAAAGAGTCTTTCCACCGACCCTTTCCATACATGCATCATGCAAAATCACAATTATTGAAAAATCAACAATAATTGCAAAAAGCCATCTGAGAAACATAACATTTTAATAGATGAAATAAATACTCCAGTACATGCAAGGTAAAAACTTGACATTGGGGGGTAAAAATCACTCTATAGTATAAATTCAAAAATAAAACACACGCTCACAGTAGCTTTCCCCCCATTTGCAAATCACATGGCAAATTCACACTCTTTCCACACCAAGTATACTCCTAATTCAACACGATTGCTTTAAAAAAAAAAAAACGACATACAAAAAGGTAGCTACATCCATGTCTAAGGAGTGAAAACTGAGGTAACCTTTCTTTTAATCAAATAAAAAAAGATAAAACAAAAAAAGAAATGAACCCATGACCTCCTTCTTGCCCAATTAATAAAATTTAGTTGAGAAATTCCAAAAGATGGCCTGGGGTAGGGATGGGAGAAATACCACAATCAGCATATTACACACCTTCCATCTCCAGCCTCTACTGTGTGGGGCTGGGGCACACCTGGGCCCTTAGGAGTGGGGCGCAGGGCCCTGTCTTTTGGAAGATTCCTCCCGAACATTTATAACATTGGGGCAGAGGGTGTGGGCTTCATCTATGATTTCTTTGGTATAAATGGAGAGGTGCAGAGAATAAGTAACCTCCTTTAGTCTGGGGTGAAGAAGGGGTATGGTGGGTGCTAATTCACAGAATTGGAATTCACTGGCGGTAAAGTCCTGGGCGAAGACCTCTCCCTTAAAGCCTGAGATAGCAGGGTGCAGCCTTCAGACACGGCGCAGGCCGAGTTCCTCAGCCTCTCCCTGTGGTCCGACATCTTGGCGCCCCCGTCGGGGTACTGCGCCAGATCCCTGAGGCACTGGGTCAGGAGCACGCAAGCCGACACCACGCTCATGGCGCCACCCAGGATGGCGGTCTGCACCGCTTTGCCCTCAGCGCTCACGGCCGCCGCGCGACCCAGGAACTGCGGCTCGGTGGCGAAGCCGACCAGGGCGCTCACCGCCTGCACCAGAGGCCCGCTGAAGAGCGCGCAGCGACTGCGCGCCAGCTCACTGGGCGCCACCTTCACCTCGCGCACGCAGGCCAGGAGAGCTGATGCACTCGTGCTCATGCACTTGACGCTCAGCTTGAACTGCTCGCGTGAAAAGCGGTCCCGCGACTTGTCACTGGCCAGAGCGCACGCGTCCGTCAGAAACTTGAGGTTGCGCGACAGGCCCTGGGACACCTCCAGCAGCAGCTGCGGCGTCATATCTGCCAGTGGCGTGGCGCGCAGCACTGCGCAGCCCTGCTCCACCTCGTGCCGGCAGCGTGTCACGCGGTAGCGGTCCACCAGGCCCGGCTGCGCTGGCTGCGCGCCGGGTGTGGCCACGGCCGCCAGATAAGCCGCGTGGGCCGAGCACTCGGTCAGCGACACCACCAGGTCACCCAGTTCCACCAGCCTGTCTCCTGCCTCCCCAAAGCGGCCCATGTTGAGCTGGCTCTGCACGTCGTGGGTGAGGATGGAAAGCCCCTTGGTGCGCGCGATGATAGTGTCCCGGCACTGCTCGAAGGACTCCACGCCCGCACTAGAGGAGGCAGGGCCCTCAAAGAGCACGGGCCGCGCCTCGCTCGACAGCAGCAGCAGGTCGGCCACCAGCTGCATCTTGCCCTTGCAGTGGTCGCAGACAGACACCAGCCTCTTCCGCGGCTGCGAGCTGGAGCCGCCGACAGCGCTCGCAGGAGCCGGAGATGCTGCCTCGCCTGTGGGCTTCCCCGAGCTGCCGCTAGCCATCGCGCCCGGGGGGCACTGGCATGCCGCTGGGGAGCCCGCTACCACCACCGCTGTCGCGGCCACTGCCGCCGCCTCGGCGGCCGTCGCGATTCAGCTGGCCAAGGCCACGGTGCCTTCCTCGCACCATCATGCCATCCACCGCCGCGGGCGGGGGGCACGGGGCTGCGGCGGCCAGAGCCCGGGCGGCGCGGGCTGGGCTCGAGGACCAGAGAACGCAGGAGGCTTTTCGGGGCGCGGGGAGGGGCTTTGGCGTTCGGCCTCCCAGAGGACTTGGAGCAACCATGAACCGGGGCAGGGCAAACTCACTGTCTTCGCTCTTCGTCGCCGCGCTGCCAGGAAAGTCCCTTCTGCTGAGCCGCCGCCGCCGCCTTTCTGGGCATGACCCGGCCCGGCCGCCGGAGCGGGGAGGGCGGGACTGGGAAGCTGGGAGTTGTCCTTCCTTCCTTCCTTTCTTTGAAATCAAAATCCTTTCCTCGGGGAGGAGCGCGGGAGGCAGCGCGGGCAGGCTCTCCTGTCAGTACCCGCGTTCGAGGCCACCTCCAGCTCTGCGGCGCACGTGGGCTTCAGGTGCTGTGACCCAGCCAAGCGGCACTTCCCTGCGACAGCGGCCCGGGCTGGCTCTGCGACGCGCGGCCGCCCCGGGCGCATCTCCTGCCTCCGGTTCTTGCGAAGCCGCGCCGGTGGCAGGGCGGAGGGTGTGGCCCGCGCTGTCGCGGCCCCGCAGAGTCAGAGTCGGGCGGGAGCCTGCACTGATTGCGCACAGCGGCCGCCCCCCTCGCGATCTCGCCCGGAGCCGCGGCTGCCCCTTCCCGCCTCTCGGGTTCACAGAGAACAGCCCGGCGCCGCGGAGACACGCCCTCCCAGACCGCGCGCCCGGCGGCCCGCCGCTGCCTGTCGGCGCGAGTCCATCCCCGTCGCCTCCTCGTCTCCGGCCCGCAGCGGCTGAGCTCTCCCGAGGCCCCGGGCCCCGCGCATCGGACACCCTCGCACGCGTCTCCCTAGCGGCCGAGCCAACTCAGAAGGTCCCTGCGGCGCTGCGGCAACCGGCCCGGGCCCCGGCCCCTGCCATTTTTATCAACCACCAACTTCCGAGCAAGCGGGGAGAAACTGAAAGGAAGGGCGGGGGCCGACAGGCTAGAGTGGAACACGCCCGCTTCCTCTCCGCTCGCGGCTTCACCTCGAGCGCGGCCGTGAGTGCGCCGCCGCCCGCAGGGGCTGCCGGAGGCTTTTCCTCTTCCCGTCGGCGCCTCGCCGCCGCCGCCGCCGCGGCCGTAACCTCCCCGGAGCCTATAGAAATCTTTTGTGTGGCGTCACCGCCTTTCGTTTAAATCCCGCTTCCTCCTCTCGCCCTTCCTCCCGCCCCCTCCGCCGCTCCCGGATGCTTGCGCGATGCGCTGCTCCTCCCCCGGGAAGCTGGGTGGCTGCCGGAGGACGACACCGCCCAGCGCGGACGCTGCGGGCGCGGGGTCGGTGGTCCCTGGCCTCCCCCACGCTCGCTGCCCGAGAGGCCGGGGGAGCAGACAGGGGGAGGCCCACCCGGGCCAGGGGCTCTGCGCACACCCATGGAGCTCGGGCGCAGCTGCCCGTTGGCCTTACGTAAGCTCTCAGCCGGACCAGGGGCTCCCTGCTTCCTGCCCGCCGAGGGAGCAAATCTAGAAGGTGACCTGCTTTCTGGGCTGAACTGAGGAGGCCACTCGATGTCACCCCCTGGTGATTTGCTGGGGGCCTGTTTTCTTGTTTTGCACGACTTCGACCAGTTTTCCAAGGGTTTCCCCTACCCTTTGTTGTGTCTGATCTCTTCCCCGTGGGCTTCAGAGGGCAGTGCGGTGTAGAGGAAAGAGGAAGGGCGCACTGGATGTGGAAGCCCCAGGAGCGGGGCTAGAACTTGCCGCCTCCTCACTGTAAATACACTTTATGTCGTTAGAGCGCGGGCTTTGAACGAGGCTGCCTGGGATCATTCTTTACTCACCAGTTAGGAGTTGTGTGTTCTCGTGCAAGTTATCTCTTTGAGGTATTCCTTTTTCTCTTATGGAAATCAGATACTGTGTGCCTTCTGAGTGCTTGATTCGTAAATTTAGCTGTTAAAATTATTAGGAGACAGGAGCAGCAGAGTTTTCCCCTCTCATAACTTATATTTCTTCGTTACTAGTGGTATAATAGTGGCCACTGTTAAGTGAAACAGTCTTAGGAGGTAAACATTACCATTCCAGTTTTACAGATAAGGAGACTGACGGTCAGTACCACAGCAGATGACTGGGCAGGAGCCCCACCCCCTCCATCTCATTCTTTGGAAAGTGGTTGAAACACCTGGGCTTCCTCCCAGAGAAGTGCCCCATCTCTTAGTGTTCAAACACGCCTTCTAGGTAGGTGCCTGGCCCAACACAGGTGGGTGTGCTCAGCCAACTGTGTTTTCCTCTGTCCCTTCCTAGGATCCCAGGTCCTGCTTTCCAGCTAGTTGTAATTGTTACTTATAACTAGGATGAATTGCAATTTATTGTTCAAACCTAAACACTTGTGAGGGTGAACTGTGAGACATTCTATTAATAAACCAGGAACAGTAGGTACAAACCTGGGTGGATAGTCACAGTACTATAACCAAAGTGTCCTTAGATAGCTTTTGGAATCCAAATGAATCCACTTTTTCTGCAAATCGAGGTCAGTAAAACTGACAACTTTGGAAACAGGCAGAAATTCCATAGGGTTATTCCCTTTTATGCTTGTACAAGGGAAGCATGGGGGGAATCAAGCTCTTTCCACGGTAATGTCAGAATTGCACCTTAGTCTTTCTTAGCTACAAACACTATGAGAGCGAAGTCAAACCTTTCCTCGATGCCTGCTTTATTCATGGAACTGTGCTGGGAGCAGGGGATTATTTTTTCAAAGCTCCTTGGTGCCCCTGGAGTCCTATTTTTCTTTTCTTCTACATATGCAGTTTGGTTGTTACTGTCGCTGGAAACCCACCGGACAGGGACAGCGGGACAGCGATAGCTGTGTTACACGTAAACTATCCCACACTATTGAGCGAGGTTTGATTAAGCTTTAAAAATTAGTAGGATTCTTTTCTCAGCCTTCTCTGCTTCGTTTTTCAGAGAGGGAAGCTCCTCCAAACTGATCCTTCCAGGGACTGTCTCTGCCTTCCTTCAGATTCACCGTGACTTTCTGCCCATTGTTCATTCACTCAGCAGACATTGGGCACCTCTGGTATGCTAGGCACCCAAGTTACATGGTAAGTAACATGAGGCCTCTGCTCTTGGAGATTAGAGAACAGGGAGCAGAGAACACAGAAACAAGCTTTGCTTCAGTGCTATAAAGAAACTACGGCAGAGATAGTAAGGCCTACCAGATATTTTAATTGTGGTTAGGCAGGGTCCTGTGATTTGTTCTGACCAATGAAACTTAAGTGTCAGTGATGTGCAGTCATACCAGGCCCAGGCAGTGACAAGCCAATCTGTAATTCTCTTTCTCTTACCCTGCGGTGACTACTGTAGGAAGCTGTTTCAGTTTATGGAGCCCTCATAAGCCTAGCTGAGTTGTGGAGCAGAGTCTCTCCACTTATATGGGATGTATAATGAGCGCAAAATAAGCTTCTGTTGGGTTAAGCCACTGAGTTTTTTGGGTTGTTTGCTGCTGTAGCACATTTTGCTAGCATATTTTATAGTCTAATTTGATTTATGGAATAGGGCGTCTTTGTATCTGACCCTAGTGTCATTGGAGTAAGGTCTGTTCCTTTAGAAATCTCTACCTATCACCCCTTCTAACTCTTTTACAATTAAAATAAATGTGAACCAAAAGTCTTACATAAGATATTTGCTATGGTCTGATCCATAAAATTTGTATGTTGAAATGTGGCCAATATGGTAATATTAAGAGGTGGGGCCCTTAGGAGGTAGTTAACTCATGAGGGTGGAGCTTTTGTGGATGGGATTGGTGACCTTATAAAAGAGGTGTGAGGGAGTTAGTCACCTCTTCCTTTTGTCTTTGGGTCATCTAGGTTGCAGGATGCAGCAACAAGGTGCCATCTATGGACCCTCACCAGACATAGAATCTGCTAGCACCTTGATCTTAGACTTCCCAACCTTCAGAGCTGTAAGCAATAAATATCTGTTATTTGTAAACTACCCAGTCGACAGTATTTTGTCAATAGCAGTGCAAATAGACTAGGACAGTATTTTTTATTAAAATGGATATTGAGTGAGAGAAGAAAGCTGAAAATGTATGGACTGAGGATTGGCTGGAAAATGTAAATAGAGTAGACAGGAGGGAGCTGGGGCTGTGCAGAAAGCAGCTGGCTCCTGGAGAATGCATTCCCAGCACTGGCCCAAGGCCCATGAGTTATAGGCATTTGATAAGTAAGTGAGCAAGATGCAAAGAAAACTAAATGAGGATGTGGGCAGGTAAAAATGGAACTGACAGAGGTTGGGACAGGCAGGATTGGGGAAACACTTTTTCCCTCTTTAGCCTGTTTTAGAAGGTATGTCTACCACCTGGACTTCAGGCTAAAGAATAGTATGAGTGCTCTGTTTGGTTGCTGTTTTTTTAGTTGTGGTAAAACAATATAAAATGCACCATCTTACCCATTTTTAAGTATACAGCTCAATGATATTGAGTACATTGTTGTGCAACTATCACCACCATCTATCTCTATAAATTTTTCATCTTCCCCCAACCAAAACTCTCTATTCCACCTCCTGACTCCAACCCCTGGCAAACACTATTTTATTTGACTATTGTAGGTACCTCAGGTAAGTGGAATAATACAATATTTTTCCTGTTATGTCTGGCTTATTTCATTAAGCATAATGTCTAACTTTCATCAATATTGTAGTTTATCAGGTTTTTTTTTTTTTTGAGACGGAATTTCACTATGTTGCCCAATAGAGTGCAGTGGTGTCATAGCTCACAGCAACCTCCAACTCTTGGGGTTAAGCGATTCTCTTGTTTCAGCCTCCCAAGTAGATAGGACTACAGGCGCCTACCACAACGCCCAGCTTATTTTTTGGTTGCAGTTGTCATATTGTTATTTGGCAGGACCAGGCTGTGTTCAAACCCACCTGCCTGGTATATGTGGCTGGTGCCCTACCCACTGAGCTATAGGTGCTGAGCCAGTTTTTTTTTTTCTTTTTCTTTTCTTTTTAAGAGAAGTGGTCTCACTGTCATTCGGGCTATAGTGCAGTAGTATTTCCTTACTTTTTAACCTCAATGATAACAGCACTCTGTTTTTTTTTGGGGGGGGGGTTGTTTTTTTTAAGACATAGTCTCACATAGTTGCCCTGGGTAGAGTGCCATGGCCTCATAGCTCACAGCAACTTCAAACTCTTGGACTCAAGTGATCCTCTTGTCTCAGCCTCCTGAGTAACTGAGACTGCAGGGGCCCACCACAATGCCTGGCTAGTTGTTTTTTTTTTTTCTATTTTTAGTAGAGACGGAGGTCTCGCTTTGCTTAGGCTGGTCTCAGATTCCTGAGCTGGAGTGATGCACCAACCTCCATTCTGGCCTCCCAGAAAGCTAGGATTACAGCTGTGATACCCAACTTTTACACCGCACCCCAGTTTTTGTGGACTAACAACCAAGCTGTGTGTTGTCTACAGTGCCACCTGATGGTCAGTGAGCTGCATTCTCTGACCTAATGTGTCTTCCCTGGGGAGCAGCGTCCCTCTGTTTTGTTATCTGTGTACACAAATTTTGTGAGCATCAGTCTGTTTTGTGTGTGTCTTTCTCATTTAAAACACAACTGATGCATGTTAGATGTGGAGCAAAATACAAAATTGAAAAGATAAAAATAATTTGAATTAGACGTGGAGAAAAATACAAAATACAGAGAAAAGATTAAAATAATTTGAAATCTCACTGCTTAGAGATAGCCATACATATTGTAGCTATTTTTCTATACATGAAAGTATATATCTATATAATTTTAATACTATTTTTATCATTTAATAATATAAAAACATCTTTGAGGTCTCATAATATGTAATTTTTTTTTTTCTAATGAGAGAGTGTCTCACTCTGTTGCCTAGGCTAGAGTGCAAATGTGTCATCCTAGCTCACAGCAACCTCAGTCTCCTGGGTTCAAGTGGTCCACCTTCCTCAGTAGCTTGAGTCTACAGGCACCCACTACAATGCCTGGCTAATTTTTATGTTTTTAGTAGAGAAGAGGTCTCACTCTTGCTCAGGCTGGTGTTAAACTCCTGAGCTCAAGCAGTCCTCCTGCCTCAACCTCCAAGAGTGATGAGCCATTGCTCCCGGCCTCATCTTATATAATTATTGCATTATTTTTCACTGTATGAGTGGACTATATCTTGCAATCTGTAAATATAGATTATGTAGTCTACTATTTTTGAAACACTTGTTAGCTCCTGTCTTCCCCTCTTGTGGAGAATATTATATAGGATTGTAACAATGGGTAAGTGAAGAAATACATATAAAGGATTTATATGAGTGTAAGTCACAATGTAAGTGTTCAATATTATTGTTACTGTCATTGTCAGTTTCCTCAGTGTCAGTTCCTGGAAGTAGAATTGCTAATCAGAAAATGCACATTTGGTGGGGTTTTCATACACAGGGTGTCCATAAAGTGTGCAATTTAAAATAGTCAAAATTGCACACCAACTTTATGGACACTCTGTATTTCCACTTAATTTTCACGCAGAAAAACTCTGCATCCCAGAAGTGAATAAGAAGGATATACTATCTTTAAGGATATACTGTCTTTATTTTTATCCAAGACCAATTGATAGTGAGATTCTGTAATTATTTTTTTGGCCATATAGAAACTGGACGTTTTGGGTATTACTTGATTATAGCCATTCCCAGTTTTTACTCAGGTGTTCATCTTTTTCTTAGTATTTTGTAAGCTATTATTGTGTATACCATGTTGTAGAGCAGGGGTCCTCAAACTTTTTAAACAGGGGGCCAGGTCACTGTCCCTCAGATCATTGGAGGGCTGGACTGCGGGCCCCAGCATGAGTCGGCTGCTAAGCAGGACAGGCAGTGGAGGCAAAAACACCCAGCGGGCAGGATAAATGTCCTCTCTGGCTGCATATGGCCCACGGGCTGTAGTTTGAGGACACCTGTTCTAGAGTTTTTCCAAATTCGTTTGCCTACTAAGCCCAGTTTGCACACCTGGGCTTAGCTTTTATTCATGATGTTTGGTAAACACAAGTTTTAATTGTTATGTTTAACTCTGAGTTCTGCAAATAATGGTGGTGACCAGGAATGGACACCTACCCCAGGCTGGGCTAATCACATTCTCTACTGCAAATTTGAAATTGCAATCAAAAGGCAACCAAGCAATTGCAACAAAAAGTTAACAACTAAAGTGATGATACTTGCTTTTCCATGGAATTAAAAACTTCATTAAAAGAGTAAATTTAGGGGCACATAAAACCCCTAAAAAGTATGCAGTACCTTGTTATTGTATTAGACTAAAAAGCAGCAAAAGTGAAAAATGGTAGTCATTCCGCCTCCCTTCCTACCTCCGCTCCAGCCCCATGCCCCTCCTCTAATACCTTTCCTGATTTACTCCTTAAAAAGTTAATGTTTCAGCTGGGAACGGTGGCTCACACCTGTAATCCTAGCACTCTGGGAGGCTGAGACAGGTGGATTGCCTGAGCAAGAGCGAAACCCTGTCTCTAAAATCAGTGGGTCGTTGAAGTGTACTCCTGTAGTCCCAGCTACTTATGAGGCTGTGGCAAGAGGATTGCTTGCGCCCAAGAGTTGGAGGTTGCTGTGAGTCATGATGCTACAGCACTCTACCAAGGGCAACAAAGTGAGACACTGTCTCAAAAAAAAAGGGAAATAAAAAGGTTGATGTTTGGTGTAGTGGGTACTACCCTTCAAGTTGTAGATCTGAGTTCTGATTAATTAGTAATTGTGCTACTCCAGTTTGTCAATAAAGTCTTGCTTTACTCTCCTCTGTTAGGGAGTAATGCAGGCCAGGAGCTCAGGTTAGGACACTATGTAATTAGATCTGAGGTTCAATTTTACCATATGCAGTCACTGAACCACTGAGAGGTGGGGTTAGATTAACGCCAGTACAAAGAGAGAAGTTTGGCTTCATTTAGGCAGTGACCACACAATCTCTTCCAGTTCTTTCCTTTATCCTCCAGCTCTGTTGTACTGCACTGCCTCAGAGCTAGTTCAGACTCTTGTCCCATCATGATTGCTCCTGGCTCCAGGCTCTTTTCAGCCTGCTTTCCATATGGCTCCCAGTTTATCCTGAATGCCTCAGTGATGAATCCAGATAGTGCTTTGATGGAAGACAGGAACCAAGGAAGACTGGTCCCTCTTGTCCGGTACACTTGGGCTTAGAATCTTGTCTTGCTGCTGTACTAGCTGTGTGACCTCAGACAAATTATGTAATTACAAAATGAGAGTTTTCTCTTATTTAAAACAGGGACATTATCATCATCTGTACATCATCCCTTCAGGCCCTGATCTCCCATAATCTGCATGAAATTTACTCTATATTGTTTATTTCTTTTGCTAGTCCAAAAGCTCTAAGACCAAGAATCTTGTTATATGTTAATATTTGCAATAGTACCTCACTTTGTTCTTGATTAACAGTGGGTCCTTAGTAAGTAAATTCTCCAGACTTCAACTGAATCAAGTTCTAAATACCAAGTGTCAAATACCAAAATATTGAAAGCACAATGGATCCAGATGTTTTCACATCAGTGGATTATATCCTAAGTTTATTTCCTTCTTAGATGAAAATCAGTAGCCCTGGAATTTCTTACACAATCTCAACAATTTCTATAAAACTCTCAATGACTATTATAATCTATAACTAGATACTGTGGCCAAGAATCCCAGCACTTTTGCTCTTTGACTTGAAAGCTGGCAAAATGAATTACCAGGATAACCCCTCCCAACCAAGCACATCAGCCACAGCTGTGCGTGTTTTTTAGCATGACTGCACCAGGATAGGGCTCCAAGCCACTGGGTGGAGCAGTGTGCTCTGGGGAGAAAGCTTATGACATTTCCCCTGTGATTTCAAGAGAGGAAAATAAAAACACTCGATGAGTTGTTTCTGCTCAACGTCAATAGGAAATGTCATAGCATGGCATGTTTACATATAGTTGTACACATGAAGATCATCAACTACCACTAGAGTAGGAGACAGTTTAAACTGCATTGGTCCTAAGAGTGAAGGAAGGAAGACATTACTAGCTAGTTGATTACTCAACCTCACTTTATTTTTTTTCCCTTGATAACAAAATTCCAATTTTATTTGGAAGTGACAATGTATACTTCTTCTTCCCTTGAAGAGCTAGGTTCCGGCCAGTAAAATGTAAACAAATGTGTGTGTGATGTTCAAGTAGACTGCTTAAAGGAAGTTGACTCCATTTGAAAGGTATGCTGTGTTGGCCTGCCTGCCTTCTTTCTTCTGGTTGAATGTCATCTTTATGGCTGGAGCTCCAGTAGCCATCCTGGAATTTATGGTGACCTGGAAAGTGGAAGCCACAGGCCAGTATAAGGGAATGGAATAAGAAAGACGTTGGGTGCCAGATGACTGTGGAACCACCATACCAGCTCTAGACGGGTAGTTTCTGTTGTTTGTGTGAAAGACAAACAATCGAAACAAAGTGATTTTATTTAACTCTTTAAAAAGTTAGTTTTCTGTTATATGCAGCCTGCTGGTGTAATGGTACCACAGAAACCTGTGCGCTGGCTTGGCCCCAGTAGCTCAAGCGGCTAAGGCACTAACCACATACACCAGGGCAGGTTTGAATCCAGCCTTGGCCTGCCAAACAACAATGACAACTGCAACCAAGAAATAGCCGGGCATTGTGGCGGGCTCCTGTAGTCCCAGCTACTTGGGAGGCTGAGGCAAGAGAATCGCTTAGGCCCTGGAGTTTGAGGTTGCTGTGAGGTGTGCCATGGCACTCTACCCAGGGTGACAGCTTGAGGCTCTGTCTCAAAAAAAGAAAAGAAACCTGTGCACCAGCATAAAGAATGAAAGTTCTCCACGAAATATTAAGTGGAAAACACAGAGTCCAATATGCTTAACAATCCTACAGTATAATGCCATAGACACATAAAAATGCAACAAAATCCTTTCTAGAGATACTTTGATGTTTGTAAATGTATAGAAAAATACATGCACTATGTAATGGTTAATGTGGAGTAGAATTGTAGGGTTGGAATTTAAACTTTATATACTGTTTGGATATTTTACTCCTAGGAGTGATTCATGTCTTCTTACGTAGTTAAAAGTTTAAAGGAAATCGTCGGACCAGCCATTTCAAACGCACGAGATCTTAAAGCATCCCTGGCCCGATTTTTAAAGAAACAAAAACTAGAGTGATTCATCCTTAAAAAGGATTATTAGTCATAGCCTGCGTATTAGGTTGAAATCGAAAACTGAAGCTATTTTTAAAAAATGAAAAATGATTTAAAAACGAGAGTTTGAAGATGACAGTAATATTGCAAGTTGGTTGCATTGCATTCTGTAATGAGCAGGAAAGCAAAGGGCCCGACCTATTTACAACTTACTGAAAAAAGTGGTCCTACTTGCCACTGGCCATTCTCAAAGGAAACTGCAGGAGACTGAGGGTGAACGTCTGAAGCCCACTGCCTCAAGTGGAGGCAGCTTCCCGAATTTCCAGCTTCTATTTATTTCACAGGCGAGAAACAGAGGTCTCGCGGGACGCTGTTTGGTGGGTCCTTGAGGGCCCCGAGGGTGCTTTTGGATCCCGCCTGTGCGTTCCGGAGAAGGAAAACTGGGATCGACCCAGCCTGGGAAGAAAGCCTCAGCCGCACCAAGGGGAGGAGCCCGCGGAGAGGGGCGGGGCCAAGATACTGAGGCAGGGTTTCCAGAGGTTGGGGCCTCAGGAAATGGGACGGGGCGGAGCCTGGCTGGCCAGCGAGGGCAGGGGGCGGGGCCAGAGCGTAGGCGAAGCGGAATCCCGTGCGCCGCCGTCAAAGGGGCGGCACGGCGAAGATGGCTGCCTCCAGCTGGGCTCGCTCAGTAGTCGTGCTGCTTTGTGTCTCTGACCTGCTGTTGCTGCTGCTGCCGTCGCCTGGGACCTACGCTGCCGAAGGCCCGGCAGGAACACTTGGCGACGCAACCCCACCTCCCCGGAAGAAGAAGAAGGATATTCGCGATTACAATGATGCGGACATGGCGCGTCTTCTGGAACAGTGGGAGGTCCGCTGCGCGCGCACACTCTCCTCTTTTCTGTCCGGACCCCGCTCCCACTGACCCTTTTGCCCATTCGGTCTTGGGACCCTTCTGCCCCGGTCTCTTTCTTCTAACCCCCTAAATCTCTGCTCATGCCACGAATCTTTACTGACCCTCCATGTCGCCTTTGACTCCCTCACGTCCTGCCAACCCTTGCCCCGGTAACATTCAGTGTTATCTTCCACTTGCCACCCGTCTTGGGTCACTCCAGTTACGGGTCAGCAACTCAGCCCTGCTTTTCCCTTAAGTGCCCTAGGCACCTCTGTGTTGTTCCCCGTGGTCAGGGACCTCTGCAAACAAGGAAGGAGACCTCTCCCAGTCAACTACTGAAGAGTGTCTTCTCTTTTCCCCCTTTGTTTTGGGTTGAGTGGGTTGCGATGATTATTTTCGGAGAGGGTTATCTCAGCTTTCAGAGTTCTCTTGTCTCCTAAGTCGATAGAATTTTAGGCTTCCCATTTTGGTATATGTCCCTGTTGGGAATTTTGTAATTTTGTGGGTGGATTTATTTTATTGAAGGAGGGATAGCAAGTGACTGTGAGGCTAATGGGTCTATCATAGAACTCACACTTTTCCTTTAAAGAACAATGAATGACACATTTCTGGTTTGTTATTTCGATGCTGTAGAGTGGGCAGTTACAGGGAATGTGTAGTAATCTTTTAAGGTAAAGTTGACTGAAAACATGTTGCTGCATTTTCCTCTCAATGTGGTTATGCTGTCCTGGTGATTTGTACAGGGTCATGTCTCCTTTCTGGGCTTCAGTTTCCTTATCTGCAAAATGAGAAGGGTTTACTGGATGGTTCCTTAGAACACTGACGTTTTGCTATTTTGTAATTATCTATGTGTGTGTTGGTTGTGGGCATGAGCTTTAAATACCACCTGATGCATTTGACTAGAAGAAAGCAAGCTTGTGTTTCCATGTGTTTTATCAGCAGCTGATGCAAAGATTGGAGTAGATTTGAATGTGAAAAGGAAACTTCCCCATTGATATACCACTCTCTTACAATCTCCCTGTCTCTTTCTGGACTCTAGTAAGTAAAGCTTTTAGGTCTGCTGGAGTGAAAACATCTTAATGGGAAATCTTACCCTATAAATACAAAGACCCTGAGCTAGATGAAGAGGGTGCTGCAGAGATGAGCAAGGATTTCGTGAGGAACAGTACTTGTAGATAACAGTTAAAATAACTATACTACATAGCTGGGTGTGGTGGGTGCCTATTGTCCCACCTACTTTGGGAGGCTGAGGCAGGAGGATTGCTTGAGCCAAGGAGTTTTGAGTTTGCAGTGAGCTATGATGATGCCACAACACTCTAGCCAGGGCAACAGAGCAAGACTCTGCCTTGAAAAACAAAGATAAATAAAAAACAATAACAACTGTAATACAAGTAGAAATTGGTGGGTGCTATGTAAAGAAAGTGCTATGGGAATCTCAAAGGACTTCAGGAAGGAAATGGCGTTTTAGTTAGGGCAAGGCAAATGGGGGGGGGGCAATGGCACATTAGACAGGCTAAGGAAATGTGGGAGAAAGGCATTCCTAACAGAGTAGCATGACCTGAGGATGTAGGAACTGGTCAGAAGAGCACAGAGGTTAATAGCCAAGGCTCTGGAGTTAACATTGCTTAAGTTCAAATCACTTAAACTTGTAAATTTAGCAAAGAACTCCTCTGTGCCTTAGTTTCTTTTGCAAAATGGAGGTGTTACTAGTATCCATCTCAAAGTAGTTGCAAAGATTAACTGAGCAGACAGGTTAAGAACATGGAATAGTATAAAATTCAGGAATCAGCTGTGCTGAATCATTTCGGTTAGCAGGAACAGACTGAAACAAAGTAGTGACAGGTAAAAATAGGATGGTAGGTGGGAAGCAGGTCTTAAATGCTACAGAGTTTGTACTTTATTTAAAAGGAAATATGTTGGTCTGGTGAGTATGAAAAGTTGTATTACCCAATATTACAATACTAGAATGTTCATACAGTATTTAGTCATTCCCTAAACTTATCTCAAAACATTTTCACTTTTTGAGTGCCATACAGACATAATTTTTATGGCTGAAATCATAGCATAGATGGAATTTTTTGTTCATTATTTCATTTAGTAGCTATTAAGCATTTCCCTGGGTTATGGCATTATCTTCATGGGAGAGAATCTGAAGGCATAGAAAAACACGTTATCTCATTTAATCCTTTGATTCCTTTGATGAGGGGAGGTACTTATCCCTGTCTAAATGACATTGAGCACAGAGAGGTTAAATAACTTGCTTGAGGTCACACAGCAAGCCAGCCAAGTTTCAAAATTCTGTCGCTTGAGAGCCTGTTGTTTGAAACATTTTACTACAGTGCCATACACATTGGTGAATAGAAAAGGATAAGGAAGACTTGGATTGAACTAGAAGCTACTGGAGTGGAGTGGATGGAGAAATGGGAGAGATTTTATGTTTGTAATAGGACTTGGTAGTTGGTTGATTGTGTGAACAGGAGGGTGACAGCATAATGTAGTAAAAGGGCAGACTTGTGAACCTTACTTTGCCCCTGGCTAGCTGTTTGTCCCTAGTTTCAGGTATCTGTACAGCTGATAACATCCCAATCTGCATGTAGATTAAATGAGCTGATGTTTGTAGACACTCTGCAAACGTGAACACCCTTCCCCAGCAGCTGGGATTCTTCTGTAGGAGAGCATATCCATCTCTGTGGGTGCTTTTATTGTAGGAAGCAGTAATTCTTCCCCCAGTGGCAGTCCCCAAATACATACCTTATTCTTCCCTGGTAGTGTGAGAATCAGTGCTTCAGTGAGAGGCTATACTTCATGTGTGTGGGAAGAAGGTAAGAACTGTTTTCATTGTGTTAGAACTAATGCTGAGTCCCAGTTGCATAGAAAAATAACCAAAGGTGGTTATTTTATTTTATATCATGCTAACTGGGTGTAATGGGAAGGGGCAGATGGGGGAATTTGGAGTCAGAAATGTGGGTTTGCACTTCATGGCTACCTTTACTAGCATGTGAGTAAACTGAATAAATTACCTTCTCTGAGCCTCATCTTCTTCATATATTAACTGAAGACCTAGGATTGCCCTAAAGGTTGGTGGTAATGTGCCAGAAGTGCCTATAACGTAGTAGCTACTCTGTAAATGGTAGTTACTATTAAGGATCATGGGAGAAAGAAGGGGCAGCTCAGGTTTGTAGCTGTTGACTTTGACAAACAGTAATGGGAACCTTGTGAAGACACTTGAAAATGCAAGATTGGCCTGGAATCAGGGCTGGGTCTAGGGAGGGACTGACTTGGTGGGCCAGGTTCCAGCCCTGCCTTGAGGTAAGACTTGTTTTCAACCTGGAGAAAGTGATAAGAACAGATAGGATTACTCAGGTATGCTTTGGAACTAAGTAGAACTGAACAGTTACATCTAGGGTACTACAAAGGATTTCAAAAAAAATGTATTCATATTTTAAGAAATGATAATCTGTATTAAATTGTAATATGCAATATGTGCTGTAACAAGAGGAATACAAGTCACATTTGACTTTTGCAATTACAAGAGGTGCTCAGAGTCTATACATAGGATGCACAGATAACATCGCTTATGATATGTATACATCTTTGGCACCGCCATACTTTTGCAATTTTTATTTTAATTAACACATAATTGTACATATTTATGGGGTACAAAGTGGGATTTCGATAATTAAGTATACATAGTATGTAATAATCAATTTAGAGTAATTAGTATATCTGTCACCTCAAACATTTATCATTGCTTTGTGTTGAGAACATTCAAAATTCTCTCTCAGCTGTTTGCAAGTACATGATAAGTCATTGTTAGCTATTATCACCCTGCAGTGCTGCAGAGTGCTGAAACTTACTCCTCCTCCCAGTTAGCCATCCTCTCCTGTTCCTCTCCTCTCTGCTTCTAGTGAGGGAGAACAGGCAGCATTTGTGTCTCTGGGCCTGGCCTAGTTTCCTTAGCGTATTGTCCTCCAGGCCACTGGGGTGTTGATTCCAATTTTTTTTTTCCCTGTAACTGAAACATACACAAAGACATAAAATGAAAATTAAAGTTTCTTGGAACAGTTTGAGTGTATGCACTAATTATGATTATTTAACTATATTCTCATTAAAAAAGAAATGCCCTTTGTCACCTGCTGAGTTAATTTTGTGAATATTAGTGAAGTCAGTTTGTTTGTTTTGTTTTGTTTTGTTTTGTTTTGGAGACAGCGTCTTACTAGGTCGCCCTAGGTAGAGTGCTGTGGCATCATAGCTCACAGCAACCTCAAACTCTTGGGCTCAGGTGATTCTCTTGCCTGAGTCTCCTGAGTAGTTGGGACTATGGGTGCCCACCACAACTCCCAGCTGTTTTTTGCTTGTAGGTGTCATTGTTTGGCAGGCCCTGGCTGGTTTGAAACCTGCTAGCTTCAGGGTATGTGGCTGGCGCCTTAGCTGATAAGCTAAGTGTAATCATTTTGAAAAATACAACTATTCTAGGGTACTGAACTAAGTCTAGAAGTCTTGGAGTGTTTTAATAAAGCCATAACAGATGTTGTGGAGAAGTAGGACAGAGTGAAGACAGAAACAACCTGTGGATTTGATATCTAGGAGCTCTTTGGTGGCTTTGAGAGTGTAATTTCTGTAGGGTGACTGTGTGTGGAGGCCAGAGTACAGGAGCCTAATGAATGAGTAGTGTACTAGCCATATATACAATACTGAGGGTTGCTTGCCTTGAACTTGTTAAATCTCGGAAGAAATCTTAGGAGGTAGATAGTACTATTACCCCTCACCTACTCATTGTAGGGGACGAAAGTTACTTTTAGAGGTGCTAAGTCATTTACCCAAGGCCACCTAGTGGTGGGGTAGAGAGCTGACCCTAAATCCATCTGGCATCGCCTGTGTTCCTGACTACAAGTCACTATCTGCGGCTCTTTCAAAGCAAAATGAGGAAGAAACAGGTCAGTTGGGAGGGTGGCAGAGTTGAGACGGTTAGTATGTTATGTGTGATCACACTGCTGGAGCCTCAGAGATCAAGTCATCTGCTTTTCATCCTGTAGATGAGAAACAGGCCTCAGGGAGTGAGGACTGATATGCAGAGTCGCACAACTAGTTATATAGAGCTGAAACCAGGGCCCAGGTCTGATAGCAGCAGGTCACCTTCAACCTACCTCTGCTGTAGAATCTTTTGTTTTCACTTTTTATTAACAATATTTTTGATTGGTTTTTTCCATAACAGCTTTATTAAGATATAATTCACATTCCGTATTTAAAGCAATTCACACATTTAAAGTGTACATTTTGGTGGTTTTTAGTATGGTCAGTGAGTTGTACAACCATCACCTCAGTGAATTTTAGAATGTTTTTATCTCATGGAAAAGAAACCATCACTCCTCCCCCTTTTTTTCCCAACCCCAGGCAGTCCTAGGCAGTCACTAGTATATTTTCTTTCTGGACAGATGTGTCTGTTCCGGGCATTTCTGAGAAACAGAATCACAGGGTGTGTGCCTTTGTGTGTCAGGCAGCCTTTCCAAGGCCTGTCAGTGCTGTGGCCCGTGTCAGTCAACACTTTGCTCCTTGTTGCTCACGGTAGCCTTTTCTCCAAGGAACTTGTTCCAGAACCTGGTTCTTTTAAGTATTTTTTATCCATCAGTCTGTATTCTGTTTATTGGTTGGTATTCTAGTGTAGGTAATTTATTCATTTGTTCATATCATGGATTCCATGGCTCTTATTTTATTTGAGGGATTATAAATCGTTACTACTATGTATTTTGATGTTCAGATTATTCCGTATTGAGCTCATGAAAGCTGCTTCAAGTTGGCTTCTTTGTCGTTTTGACATGTTATGCTTGGTGATTCCTGTTTTGTTTATTTTTAAAGACAGGGTCTTGCTTTGTCTCCCAGCCTGAGTGGCATCGTCATGGCTCACTGCAGCCTCAAACCCTGGGCTTAAGCAATCCTCCTGCCTCAGCCTCTGGAGTAGCTAGGGCTATAGGCGTGCACCACCAAACCCTGCTAATTTTTTAATTTTGATTATAAATTTCTTGTAGAAACTAGGTCTCTCCACGTTGCCCAGCCTGGGTCTTGAACTTCTGGCCTCAACTGATCCTCCCACCTCCCAAAGTGCTGGGATTACAGAGTGAGCCACCATACCCATCATGTTCCATGCTTCTTTGAGTACTCTCTTACTTTGCAAGGCAAGAAGATATTCTAGGTTCTTTTGAATGTTTCATCAATTTAATATTTGTTAATCTATTAAAAACCAGTTTTTTTCTGGTGCCTTCAATTTTAGCCTAAAGGGGTACATTCTTTCCCCTTTCATATTTGTTAACTTTCTTCTCAAAAGTGAGGAACCTGGCTCTCATGCTTAGTATATATACTCCTTTGCTCAAGCCTTGCTGTCACAGAAGATAGTTTCAGAGCTGCTAGTTCCTACCACTGCAGAAAGCAAACCTACTCAGTAGAGTTGAGATTTTCATACAGGCTGGTCTGAGTGCAATGGTGTTTACAACTAATTGATCATAACCAGTTAACAGATTCCTTGTTCCTTCTCCACATCCACTGCTTCACTTGACTAACCTTAAAAAATAAAATGAATATTTTTATACAGTGGTTATTACTTAGGTGAATAGGTATGTATCAAATGCACATTTCTTTCATCCTCTTAATCATTGAAACAGATTTTAAGTATATGAGTTTGGACAAGTGGATATATCCGTGTAATCTATACCC
Organism: Galagoides demidoff; assembly: GCA_963574575.1. NCBI lineage: Eukaryota > Metazoa > Chordata > Mammalia > Primates > Galagidae > Galagoides > Galagoides demidoff. Next base: position 52,915 of record CAUYQV010008737.1, on the reverse strand, counting down.
CTGTCAAAAGGTAAAATATTTCCATCACCCTAGAAAAGTTCTCTTATGTCCCTTCTCTGTCATTCCCACCAGCAACCACTGTCCTAGTTTCTGTCACCCTAGATTGGTTTTGCCTGTTCTTAACTTTAAGTAAATAGAATTATATAGTATATCTTATTATGTGCCTGACTTCTGTCACTCATTATTTTTGAGACTTGTTGTGTGTATCAGTGTTTACTCTTTTTCGTTGCTGTGAAGTATTTCATTATATGACCGTACCAGAATAGGGCCATTTTTATAATTCACCATATTCACAAATAAAAGGTCAAACAGTTAAGTTCACGAACTCATCCTAGAAAGAGTGTTACATACCTCACTGTTGATTATCACTATGGTCACCAGATGGCCGTGGGGAGTAATTTGAAGGTAACTGTAGTGGTACTCAGCAGTGAGGTACGTGGCACTTCTTCTAGGATGAGTTCACAGATTTAATTGTTCAACCTTGTATAACAACAGCTCTGATGGTTATTCCAGAAAAAGAATTCCAAAACTGCTTTGAAGGGTAGACTAGGTGCTGGCATCAGTGCACAGCTTCCCAAGGGGAGCACCTTGAAGGTGACTTACAGTGACATTCAGCAGTGAGATATATAGCACTTTTTCTAGGATGAGTTGGTGAACTTAATTGTCTTGCCTCATAGATTCTTTTGAGAGTGTAAAAGCTCTAGAAATGTATCACAGGTGGTTCTCTGATTGGTAACCTGAGCAGTGCATACTGTAAGTGGTGCTCCAAACTTAGACTTTGCTTGAAAGTCTAATGGACAAAGAAACCTCCTGAATTTGCCTTTTCTGTCATAACTTATGGCATGTGCCGCACCTGATGTCATAGTAGATGTTTTTGCCTATAGCAGTTGAAAATCAAGTTTCTGATGATACGTTTGATGCACCCTACAGAAAGATGATGACATTGAAGAAGGAGACCTCCCAGAGCATAAGAGGCCCCCTGCACCTGTGGACTTCTCCAAGCTAGACCCGGGCAAGCCTGAAAGCATACTGAAAATGACCAAGAAGGGGAAGACGCTCATGATGTTCGTCACTGTGTCAGGAAAACCCAGCGAGAAGGAGACAGAGGAGATTACGAGCCTCTGGCAGGGAAGTCTGTTCAATGCCAACTACGATGTCCAGAGGTATAGCTCTAGCCACTGTGGAGGAGGCTGCAGCCATGCTGGGGCTTGTTCTAGGCGGTAGCAGGGCTCCTTTCTGGCAGTACTCCCAGGGGCCCTGGGCCTTTCCTAGCTGTAGCTTCTTTTAAGTTATTCATTGATTTTTTTTCTTTAAAGAAGAATATCTATTACTGGTCAAAGCCGTAGTGACAATTTGCTTTTTTAAGAAGTTTCTGCTCAATGGAGAATGCTTTTGTCTGTAGTTATGTTCGCACACACACAAAAGTTTAGACCACACCTTTTTTTTTGATAGAATCTCACTCTGTCGCCCCTGTAGAAGTGTAATGGCTTCATCATCGGTTGCTCACTGCAGCCTCCAACTCTTGAGCTCAAGTGATCCTCTTGCCTTAGCCTCCTGAATAGCTGGGACTATCGGCAGCCCTGGCTAATATTTTAAAGTTTTAGTAGAGATGGGGTCTTCCTCTTGCTCAGGCTGGTCTTGAACACTTGGCCTGAAGCAGTCCTCCTACCTCAGCCTCCCAAAAGTGCTGGACTTATAAGCATGAGCCACTCTGTTTGGCCAGGACAGCTTAATATAGTCCTGAGATACAGTTCTTTATTCTCCCCTTGGTATCTCCTAAGCTGAAACTTGAGTTACAATTTTAAGGAGTCTGAGTTTTTTTGTTTTTTTGTTTATTTTTTTGTTTTGTTTTGTTTTGTTTTGTTTTTGCAGTTTTTGGCCTGGGCTGAGTTTGAATCTGCTACCTCTGGCACATGGGGCTGGTGCCCTACTCCTTTGAGCCCAGGAGTCTGGTTTTTTTTTGTTCAACAACAGTTTTGAAAGTTGGGATTTTCAGATCTCTTATTTGAGGAAATATAAAATTGATGAAATGAAGTAGAATCTGTAGGTAATGTCCAAGCTAGCTGAATGCTTTCATTAGCTTAGATAGACACTTAAAGAGAACAAATGTCTTTTGGTGGACAGGTTTGGAAGTAGCATTGTTGTCAGAGTGGTGGGAGTGTTATAAACGGGGTGGGGGGGTGACGATGTGGCCTAATCCCTTAGGAACAGAAGACTCATACCCATTGGCCACCTAGTGGTCCTCCCAGACCCCATTCTCCACTTCCTTGCTCCTTGAGGTCTTCAAAGTGTGAGCAGGCTAGGCTGCTTGCTGTTACCCTCTGGGGTTAGGATTTCTGTCCAGTAGCTGAGTGCCCTCTTGAGCTCATCAAGGGCCTCTGGCCAGTGTTTTTCAGCCTTCTATCAGCATAAGTCTTGTGTAAACCTTTAACTGGATACTTTAGAATATGAAGCAGACATGAATGGGAGCCTCCCCCCCACCCCCCCAGCAGCAGCCCCTGTACTATCTCTGCAGTACCCTAAAAGCTTTTCTCATGTTCTCTGTTAACACGAACATCCATTTACACCACTGAACAGCCAATGTCTTTTTCTGTTCTGATCTGAGCTGGGTGTTTAATAGTTTAGTGAACTACTGTTTTAAAACATTAGGTATCAGTACTAGGCCTTAGAGAATACTATTTTTTTGTTCTGTACTCATGTAGAAGGCGGAATGAACTATTTTCTTGGTAAGTGCCACAGAATTGCTGTGACCCTTTAGCAACTTACTAGTATATGCTAACCATATGATCATTTCTCTCTGCCAAGGTTCATTGTGGGATCAGACCGTGCAATCTTCATGCTTCGTGATGGGAGCTACGCCTGGGAGATTAAGGACTTTTTGGTCAGTCAAGACAGGTGTGCTGACGTAACTCTGGAGGGACAGGTGTACCCTGGCAAAGGAGGAGGAAGCAAAGAGAAAAATAAAACAAAGCAAGACAAGGGCAAAAAGAAGAAGGAAGGAGATTCAAAATCTCGGGCTTCCAAGGAAGACAATCGACCAGGGGATAAAAGAGAAGAGCTGTGATGGGGCAGGCGTGTTGCTCTGCGGGTGGACAGATGGACACAGCTTGCCAGGCTCATGGGTGGGGGTGGGCACAGGAAACCACACACCAGGTGACATTCTTCTTTCTTCTAGAAATGGTCTGCCACCTGGTCAGTATAAGAATTACTGTTAAAAGTCTTCAAATAAGAAGACAAGATTTCTAATACCGGACACAGACAAATTCCTGTTTACGATAAAAACACCTCACGTAGACACTTGAGTGAGTTGCTTCCTCCCATTTAGACTTGCTGAGTTGTTGATTCTGCTGAGCTTCCATGCCCATCCTTCCTACACCTGTTTGGATTGGGTGGCCTGCTGTTTTCATGCTTTTTATTTTCTGTTAGCTTAAAGGATAGCAGACAAGTTTTAAAAACTCTTAATTGAATCAGGCTCTTCTGCCACAAACATCTTGTTCATTGCTCGCAGGGTAAAAGTACTCTGGTAGTCCTGCAGCAAGCTGATACTTTAGTGTACACCAGGAGGCCAGGGTGGGTAAGTCCCAGGTCTCTGCAGGCAGAGTGAACAGAAAATATGGCTCTTGGAAACCCTGAGTAGTTACTTTGAATTTCTTTGACTTGAATGCACTCATCAGTTAAATAGAACTTGTGGTGTGCCTGCCGGATTTTATGTGGTCCTTAAAGACTGTTTTGTTTCCTTCTTTAAGAAAGAGTAATGCTGGTGTCAAGGTTCACAGGTCCCATTTAATGTGACAGTTTGAGGGATCAGCAGCATCCTTTGCAGGGTGTGGCAGAAGACTTGATAACCTCACTTATTTCTAAGCATTTTTCTTTGATAAGTGCCTAAACGTGTGGTGTTTCCATGTGGTACTAAACCATGTGCTACTGTTAATGTCTGATTTTGCTATTCATACGTTGTAGCCCATTCTGAATAAGAGAACATTTATATACAGGTGTTGTTTTTAAGAACTAAAATCATTTTTAAAACTCAATTGTAATTTTAAGGAATTAAAAATAGCACATGTACATGACTTGAAGCTGTCCGTTTTAAAGAATGGTGAAGAGTGAAGTCCTCCCTGCTACCGCCACCTGGTCCTGGTGGAAGTTACTGTTAACAGTTTGATCCCCATCAAGAAAAGAGTTCATTTACGACCTTATGATGGGGTGTATGTGTTTCGACTTTACCGCATCTATTCCCTATATTGCGGCACCACTCCACATTTTCCCCTAATGAGCCACATCTTCTGCACTCTCTGTCCGTCTACAGCCTCCAGGCCATGCCCGCTTCAAGGCTGAAGCCTGTATGGTCTAAGCCTTGGGCAAGCCCAGGGTCAGTTGCTGGAGCTGGGAAGATGTTTCTTGCACTCGTGTTTTTTGAGCCAGGGGGGATATGTGGCCACAGCCCTTGGAGAGGAGACCTGTTTGAGAGGGGAGCCAGTGTGAGCAGTGGGGACTCCACACCCTCGTGGTGGCACCTGAATTCAATCATAGCTGAAAGTAGCCCTGTCCCTAGTTTCTTCTATTTTTACTTAGGGCAGTTTCTTGGGTTACTGTTACGTGTGGCCATAATGGTCCTGTCTAGAGCAACTGTCTTTGTTGGGTAATTCAACAAAAGGGGGCCGAGGTTTCACACGTACAAGCCTTCCCTTTGTTTTTTTGAGATAGAGTCTCACTTTCTCGCCCTTGGTAGAGTGCCGTGGCATCATAACTCAGAGCAACCTCAGACTCTTGGGCTCAAGCAATTCTCTTGCCTCAGCCTCCTGAGTAGCTGGGACTACAGGCGCCTGTCAAAATGCCCGGCTGTTTTTAGAGATGGGGTCTTGCTCTTCCTCAGGCTGGTCTCAAACCTATGAGCTCAGGTAATCTACCTGCCTTAGCCTCCCAGAGTGCTGGGATTATAGGCCTGAGCCACCAGGCCCAGCCCTACAAGCCTTTCCACATCAGAATGTATGCATGGTTCCTAGTCGTTCTATTAACTGAGAAGCACAGGTCTGTGTCATCACTTCCTGTGCAGTGCGCGCCCGCGTCAGCCAATACTTAATGAGTGTCTGTTATATATGAGGTGCGAGGGACAGTGGAGGCAGACCCTACTGTCATGGAACTAATGATTTGATGGGAAAGACAATTATTAATAATACATAAGGTCAGACAGCAACTGTGAGATGTGCAGGATGCACAGAGTGAAGAGCAGCTGGGGTGGTGGGGTCTCACCTAGGGGTGCCCATCAGCTCCCTGATGGCTGGGGCAGGAACAGGGAGGACAAATACAAGGGGAAGCAGTCCTACTGGGCCCGGTGGCTAGAAGTAGGCAAGGCAGGGCTCTGGGAAGGCTGGAGGAGAGCTAAAGAGGTAAGGGGTGCCTGTGGTCTTGCCAAAATTCAGAATACCCTGCCTGATGCCACAGTGGGGTGGGCATGAAAGATAGGAGATGTGGTTGGGGGGGGGGTGGCACCGGTGGGTGTGGCATATGAGCTGGGGGACACGTCAGCAGTGCGGACTGTAGTGGACCGTGGCATGGTTGCTGAGCAGGGTGCTGGTGAGGTTTGAAACCTTGTTTACCTGCATAGTCCCTGCTGATGGACACTCAGGTTTTTGGTTTTTATGTTAGTGTACTTGATGCTACGATGAACGTTTTTGTAGAAAATATTTTGGTAAGCTTTTATTTATACCTGAAAGGTAAATTCTGAGTAGTGGAATTGTTAGAATAAGCAGAATTTGGCATTTTGGTGTGTTTTCCCGGATTGATTTCCTATGTGGTTTTGTCAGCTTACCCTCACCAGGACTGCGTCTCCTGGCCTGGCCAGCACTGGGCGTCACGCTTGGCAATTTAACAGATGTAAAAACTATCTGCTGGGCACAGTAGTTCATGCCTGTAAATCCCAGCACTCTGAGAAGCTGAGTTGGGCAGATTGCTTAAACTCAGGAGTTTGAGACCAGTCTGAGCAAGAGCCAAACTAAGACCCCATCTCTACTAAAAATGAAAAACCAAGGCAAGAGGATAGGCTTGAGCCCGAGTCTGAGGTTGCTATGAGCTGTGATGCCTTGGCACTCTTACCTAGGTTGACAGAGTAAAATTCTGTCTTAAAAATAAAAATAAACGGTATTATGCCAGGCACTGTGGCACATCCCTATAATCACAGCAGTTTGGAAGACTGAGGTAGAAGATATTTGAGGCCAGAAGTTTGAGGCTGTAGTGAGCTATGATGATGCCATTGCACTCCAGCCCAGGCCACAGAACAGGACTCTATCTCAAAAAATAATAAAAATAACTATATCTTAAAGAAAAAACTAAGGGCAGCGCCCCCGTAGCTCAGTGGGTAGGGTGCCGACCATGTACACCAAGGCTGGCAGGTTTGAACCTGGCCTGAGCCAGCTAAAAAAACAATGACAACTGCAACAAAACAAAAAAAAAATAGCTGGGCCTTGTGGCGGGCACCTGTCATCTCAGGTACTTGGGAAGCCGAGGCAAGAGAATCTCTTAAGCTCAAGAGTCGCTCACTGAAACCTCAAATTCCTGGGCTTAAGCAATCCTGCCTCACCTTCTGAGTAGCGAGGACTATAGGCATGTTCCACCATGCCCAGCTAATTTTTAAATTTTTTCAGACCAGTCTCAAACTCCTGGCCTCAAGCTGTTCTCCCAAAGTGCTGAGATTGTAGGCTGTTGAGCTACCACATTGAAATGTCATTCAATTTTTAATCTCATCTTTGAGCTGTTTTTATTAAGTTCTATAACTCAAAAAGTACAAATGGAGAATCTCTAGCTTGGATTATATTTTTTCCCCAGGATTTATCTGTATTTGTATCCTATGTTCTTTTGTTGTTACTCTCTGATTTCAAAATATTTGGATAGATGTCACATCTTTCTTTCTCTCTTTATCACACTTAGAAGACACAGCTTTTCCAAGACCTTGGCCTACATGATTATTTTAGGCAAATTCTTCCTGACCCCTTTCCCTCCTTATCTAAGCACCATTTGCCTCCCAGGAGCTACAGTTCCAGGGCTGAATGTTGCCTCTCTCTGCTTTTCTGTAGCTGAACTGGAAAGGGAGAGGGACAACCTGTGGTTCTCCTCCCCAATGTGTGAGGGAGCTGTACCTACTCACGATGACTGTCAGACCCTCACATTAGCAGTGGACCTTGGACCTCTGCTTCTCTGGGGGAGGGAATGGCTGGGATACTCTTTGCTTCACTTGTCTCTGTAGTAACTGTTTCTTTCTTGCACCTGCTGCAGGGGGGGAACTCAGGGACAAGAGAGAGGCAATTGCTGTACAACTTAAGGAGCATCACAAAGCTCAGTAATCGACATAGGTAATATTTTAATGCAGTATTTTAAGAATAAAAAATCCTCTATGATAAATAAATAAAAGCAAGGCCCTGATGGGGTTTGGGCAAGGCCTACAGCAGGCATCCTCAAACTACGGCCCAAGGGCCACATGAGGCCCACCGAGGACATTTGTCTGGCCCACCAGGTGTTTTTGCCGCTGCCTGTCCTGCTTAGCAGCTGACTCGTCCCAGGGCCCGCACTCCGGCCCTCCAACGGTCTGAGGGACAGTGAACTGACCTCCTGTTTAAAAAGTTTGAGGACCCCTGGCCTAAAGGAGCAGGCAGGGGCTGATTTGTCTTAAAGCAGCAGGCTTTGGTTGGTGTTTATTTCTTCATGTTTGAAAGCCCAGGTTGTTGCTTTCAGAGTAAGAACTGAAATCTTTATTTGTATTAAAATAAAATACAGCAATGTTAAAAGTTCTCTATAGGAGGAAGAAATTTGTCTACCAACACACAATCCCAGCTATCCAAGCCATTTTCATGTGGCCAAATTTCCTTTCAGACTACAACCTCCGAATGCTAGACTCTCATACCTGTCATCACAGCAGAAACAGAATTTTGGGCTGGACGTGGTGGCTCACGCCTATAATCCTAGCACTCTGGGAGGCCGAGCTGGGTGGATTACCTGAGCTCACAGGTTTAAGACCAGCCTGAAAAATAGCCAGGCATTGTGGTGGGCATCTGTAGTCCCAGCTACTTGGGAGTCTGAGGGAAGAGAATCACTTGAGCCCAAGAGTTGGAGGTTGCTGTGAGCTGTGATGCAACGGCACTCTACTAAGGGTGACAAAGTAGGACTCTGTCTCAAAAAAAAAATAAAAATTATTTTGTTTTCGGCCTTTCACCCTTGGGGTTCCACGTTGCTGCCTGGTCTTCATGATCACCATTTTTAGTGGCTGTGTGTATTCCCACCTTTTTGCTGTACCATAATTTCACCGTATTTTGCTGTGTGTAATGCATTCCATATAATGAAGCATATATGTCTACATTTTGAGGGGCCAGAATTTCGGAAAAAATCTTTTGTTTTAATTTTTGTTTTTTAATTAATACATCCATCACAATTATATTCATTTCTTTCTTTTTTTTTTGTTTTTGAAACAGCCTCAAGCTGTCCCCTTGGGTAGAGTGCTATGGCATCACAGCTCACAGCAACTCCAACTCCTGGGCTCAAGCGAGTCTCCTGCCTCCACCTCCCAAGTAGCTGGGACCATAGGCGCCCACCACAACGCCTGGCTATTTTTTTTGGTTGCAGCCATCATTGTTTGGCGGGCCCAGGCTGGATTCGAACCCACTACCTTAGGTGTATGTGGCTGGCGCCTGTTTCTCAGCAGCTAAGGTGCCAGCCACATATACTGAAGCTGGTGGGTTCAAACCCAGTCTAGGCCTGCCAAACAACAATGGCAAATACAACAAAAAAAAAAGCTGGGTGTTGTGGCGGGTGCCTGTAGTTCCAGCTACTCAGGAGGCTGAGGCAAGAGAATTGCTTGAGCCCAAGAGTTTGAGGTCACTGTGAGCTGTGATGCTATGGCACTTTACCTAGGGCAACATAGTGAGACTCTGTCTCAAAAAAAAAAAAAAAAGTACCATTGCATTATGCACATTAGGTGAGGTAACCCCCCAAATACCATCCCTCATCCCATATCCCCTCTTCCCTTCCCTCTCTTCCCTTTCCAGATTATAGTTATGTTTTGCCATTCATATAAATGCATAGGTGATTATATATTGATTTCATAGTAGTATTGAGTACATTGGATACTTTTTTTTTCCATTCTTGAGATACTTTACTAAGAATATGTTCCAGCTCCATCCAGGTAAACAAAAAAGATGTGAAGTCTCCATCTTTTTATGGCTGCATAGTAGTCCATGGTGTGCATACACTACCATTTGTTAATCCATTCATGGGCCGATGGGCACTTGGGCTGTTTCCATGTCTTAGCGATTATGAATTGGATGGCAGTAAACATTCTGGTGCAAATGTCTTTGTTGTAAAAAAATTTTTGATCATCTGGGTATATACCTAGGAGAGGAGTTGCAGGATCAAACTGTAGGTCTACTTTTAGTTTGAGTGTTCTCCAAACTTCTTTCCCAAAAGGTCGTATTAGCTTGCATTCCCACAAGCAGTGTAGAAGTGTTCCCTTCTCTCCACATCTACGCCAACATCTGTTGTTTTGGGATTTTGTGATGTGAGCTAATCTTGCTGGTGTTAGATAATATCTCAAAGTGGTTTTGATTTGCATTTCTCTGATAATTAAGGATGATGAACATTTTTTCATGTGTTTGTAGGCCATGCACCTGTCTTCATCAGAGAAGTTTCTGTTCAAGTCTCTTGCCCACATAGAAATGGGGTTATTTATTCTTTTCTTATTGATTAGTTTGAGTTCTCTATAGATTCTACTTATCAGACCTTTATCAGAAGCATCACCTGCAAAAATCTTCTCCCATTCTGAAGGTTGTCTGTTTGCTTGACTTACTGTGCTCTTGGCTGTGCAAAAGCTTTTTAGTTTGATCAGATTCCAGTAATGTATTTTTGGTGTTGCTTCAATTACCATGGGGGGGAGGGGGTCCTCCTCATAAAATATTCTCCCAGACCAATTTCTTTAAGTGTTTTCCCTGTACTCTCTTCTAGTATTTTTTTTTCTTCCACAGCTTTTGGCTGGGACCGTGTTTGAACCTGCCACCGCCAGTATATGGGGCTGGCACCCTATTCCTTTGAGCCACAGGCACTGCCCCCTTCTAGTATTTTTATAGTTTCATGTCTTAAGTTTAAATCTTTTATCTAGTGAGAATCAATTTTTGTTAATGGTGAAAGGTGGGGATCCAGGTTCAGTCTTCTATAGGTCGCTATTCAGTTCACCCAGCACTATTTGTTAAATAGGGAGTCTTTCCCCCACTGAATGTTTTTGATAGGTTATCAAATATTAAATGCCAATAAGTAGCTGGGTTCATCTCTTTGTTTCTCTATTCTGTTCCATAATCTACCTCTCTGTTTTTGTGCCAGTACCATGCTGTTTTGATCACTATAGATTTATAGTATAGCCTGAAGTCTGGTAATGTGATACCTCCTGATTTGTTCTTACTTCTGAGTAATGTGTTTGCTGTTCAAGGTTTTTTCTGATTCCATACAAAAGGAAGTACTGTTTTTTCAAGTTGAGTATGACAGTGGTGCTTTAATAGGGATTGCATTAAATCTGTAGATTGCTTTGGGTAGTATGAACATTTTAACAATGTTGATTCTTCCCAGCCATGGACATGGTATGTTTTTCCATTTGTTAACATCTTCAGCTATTAGTTTTCTCAGAGTTTCATAGTTCTCTTTATAGAGATCTTTCACGTCCTTTGTTAGGTAAATTCCCAGATATTTCATCTTATTTGGCACTACTGTAAAAGAAATAGAGTCCTTGACTATATTTTCAGCTTGACTATTGTTAGCATATATAAAAGCTACTGATTTGTATGTATTGATTTTGTATCCTGAGATGCTGCTATATTCCTTGATCACTTCTAAGAGTTTTGAGGTTGAGTCCCTAGGATTTTCTAAGTATAGGATCATGTCATCAGTGAAGAGTGAGAGTTTGATCTCCTCTGACCCTATTTGTAGACCCTTGTTCGCCATCTCTTGCCTGATTACAATGGCTAAGACTTCCAGTGGAGACAGTGGGCGTCCTTGCCTCATTTCTGATCTGAGTGGAAATGTTTTCAATTTTATATCATTAAATATGGTATTGGCTGTGGGTTTGCTATAGATGGCCTCTATCAGTTTAAGAAATGTCCCTTCTATGCCTATTTTCTTAAGAATTCTGATCATGAAAAGATGCTGGATATTATCAAAGGCTTTTTCTGCATCAATTAAAAGAATCATATGGTCTTTATTTTTTATTTTATTGATGTGATGTATTATATTTATAGATTTGCATATGTCAAACCAACCCTGTAACCCTGGAATAAAACCAACTTGATCATGGTACATAATTTTTTTGATGTTGTTGAATTCTGTTTGTGAAGATCTTATTGAATATTTTTGCGTCAAGTTTCACTAATGTTGGTCTATAATTTTCTTTTTTTTTTGAGACAGAGTCTCGCTTTGTTACCCTCAGTAGAGTGCTGTGGCGTCACAGCTCACAGCAACCTCAAACTCTTGGGCTTAAGCGATTCTCTTGCTTCAGCCTCCTAAATAGCTGGGACTATAGGCACCTGCCACAGTGCCCAGCTATTTTTTTGTTGTGCTTATCATTGTTGTTTGGCAGGCCTGGGCTGGATTTGAACCCATGAGCTCTGGTGTATGTGGCTGCTGCACTAGCTGCTGAGCTATAGGCACTGAGCCAATCTATAATTTTCTTTCTTCTTTGGATCTTTTCCTGGTTTGGGGATCAGGGTGATATTTGCTTCATAGAAAATGTTGGGAAGTATTCCTTATTTTTCTATGCTTTGGAAAAGGTTGTATAATATAGGTACTAGTTCCTCTTGAAAAGTTTGATAGAAATCAGATGTGAAGCCATCTGGTCCCGGACTTTTCTTTTTTGGGAGATTTCGTTGGTTCTATTTCAGTGATTGATAGAGGTCTATTCAAGATTTCTAATTCTTTCTGGTTGAGTCTAGGAATGTGGCATGCTTCCAGGTATTGGTCCATTTCCTTCATATTTTCATTTTCTGGATATAGAGATTTTTGTAGTAATCATTGAGAATTTTTTGAATTTCTGAGGTTTCTGTTGTTATTTCTCCTTTATTGTTTCTGATAGACAATATTAGAGATTTTACTTTTCTGTTTCTTGGTTAGGTTGGCCAAAGGTTGGCCAAATTAATAATTTATATTATTAATCTTTTCAAAAACCAACTTTTTGTTTCATTGATTTCTGAATGATTCTGGTTTAATTTTTGGGTTCAAATTTTTATTTGTTTATATTAAGGTGCTTGTTATTATAAAGACATTTTAGCATTTATTATTTAACACATTATGGTACAAGAAATTTTACAAAACATAAGAACAAATGCAAGGTATAAGATATTTCTGTACCGGTAACAAATTTACAATATTTACTTAGAAGGCCAAGAGCTCTTTGTTATTGGCAATATCAGAAGTACCCTCTTCAACTTCTACATTACTGGTGCCTTCTAAAGAGTCATTTTCCTCACCAGGTAAATTTCATTGTCCTCAGTTCCATCCATAGCACTGCTGATGCCACATCAACCCTTGACCTGGGTGATGGATTCTTGATTCTCCCTGTAGGTGTTAAATCATTGCCAGCTAACTATCCATAACATTCTTTATTGGGGTCTTAAAAAGCTTGTTTACTGGGTGGCGCCTGTGGCTCAGTGAGTAGGGCACTGGCCCCATATACCGAGGGTAGCAGGTTCAAACCCAGCCCAGCCAAACTGCAACAATGACAAAAAAACCTTGTTTACTGACATGCCCAGAGGTTCAGCTGGCTGGTTGCCCTGCAGGCATCACACTAAGTTAGGTTTCCAAGTCTGCTGCAATTGCTTTTGGATGTTCTGTGACATGAACTTGGCTTTCATTGCAGATTTGTCATAAGTTCAGCAAAACCCATTATAGTAGATGCAAAATTAGTACTACTCACGTATAGTGCATATCCTTATTTTTCCTTCAGAAATTTGGGCCAAAAAAGCTCATTTTATACACAGCAATTACACCTACTTAGCAGATCTATGTAGTAGAGAAGGTGGGGTCAGACCATGGTTCCAGGCACGGCTCTGTTACTTACATGTACATGAGTCCAAATCTGTTTCCTTAGCTACATCCCCTTCTAGAAGCATCTGCTTCTACCCAAGGCTGTGCTTCCCAGTTTGCACGATCTACCCAGCCCTTGCTGTTCCACCCTCCCTGGGTGGTCATGGTGTTTATACCAGAGGTGGGCCCCTGACCCGGGGCACCATGCACCAGGTTGACAGATCTGATTTGATAGCTGAGTCACAGTGGTGGGGCAGCTGCAGTGATGCTTCAAGAGCTTCTGTTGGTGACGTTTCTAGGAAGAGGAGTTTCTGACCTCTGGGTTCTGATTATTCATGTTGTCCTTATAATAAACCTTTCAATAGGGCTGGTTTGAAGAGGTTTCTGCAAGTGAAGCACATGTGTGGAGTCTGAGCATTGTGCCTACATTGTTGAGTGTTTATTTCTTTCTATACTGTGGAATATTTGAGTTCTTTGTACTTAGAATTATTAATAGTATTGAAATGAGCAGCTTTTTTCTCTCAAGATTTCTCCTTTTTTGTCAATTTCAAGATGACTGGAACAAAGGCCATGTTCCTACTATATGTGGCCATTTTATTTACAGAGGGAACACGTCAATTTGAACTGTCACCAGCAATATATGAGCAGGCTTGTCAGTTCTGCCAGAAACTCACTAGAATCAGGCATTAGTTTTAAATAGCTAATGTACTTACTCATTCAAAAAATATTTATTGATCATCTATAGGCCAGGTGTATTTCAATAGATAGAAAATGTTAATTTATGTGCCTTTATTAGTGAGGTTTCATATTCTCTGTGCTTACTAAATATCATTCCTTCTGTTGATATTGTTCTTATCTTTTGCTCCTTAATCTTGGTGGTCTTTGTTGAAGAAAAATTTTGTACTGACACTTGCTAAGACTTTATTCAAGACTTAGTTTCCCCTATTGTACTAAGGGAAAGAGACCAAACTCAACTCTGGATACAGCAAAGACCATGGGGATTTCCAGCTAAAGAGTAAGGTGGGGCGACTGGAGGATCACTATGAGGAACCCAACTGAATATCAAGGTATGGAGACTCTGACTAAACTGGCTTCAGATGGTGGCCACATCTGGGCCCAGCAGGCCAAGGCCTCACTGAGAAGAGGGCTGAGAGGACTCAGGTTTTCAAGGAGGGTCTTTGTTATCTCCAGGGCTTTGCAATGTGTGTGTGTGCTCTTCATGCAGTACAGAAATCAGCCCTTGCCTGAAGCCTGATGATCAAGGTACCTTGTTGACTAGGTAAGGTGAGACCAGGGCTTATAGCGGAGAGGCAAGAAAGTGCAGCAGGAACCCTTTGGGATGAAAGTTGACAAAGATTCTCTCCTGAGCAAATTCTAGTTAGGCTCATCGGAGCTCCTGAGGCCTCAGCCTTCAGCGTCCATCTTGTCAGGTGTGTGGGCTAGTATTGCCACTTCAGCAAAAATCCTGTTAGGTGGATTTATGGAGAAACCTCACTCTTGACATCTGGTTGCCTTTAATATCCAGTCCCTCCCCAGGTAGTGTCTGGTAACCCTGGCCAGCCCTCAGCAAGGACCCGACTTGATCTGTCTAACCAGACTCTCCCTTAGCCCTCGATTTTTAAGTCATTTTCTAGCCCCTGAGTCCCAACCCTGCTCCTTGGCTACAAACCCCAGTTGTCCACACTGTATTCGGAACTAAGAACAGTCCTGTACTGAGCTCTTTCTCCCTCCCCCACCATTGCAGTAGTTCCTGATTTTAAAATGTTTTTACTGCTTTAACTACTACCAGACTGTCTTTCTTTGACTAAGTCCAAGAAGAAAAGTCCCAAGAAACAAGAGTGGCTGAGTGGGTTACACAGCAGCTCAATTGGACCAAGGGAACAGAGGGGGAAGATATTGGTGATAATCACAACAGTGAGCACATTTTAGTTTACCGTTATTTAGGGAGGAGACAAAGCCTCACACCTGCCTTGGTAGTGCCACTTCACAGGCACATGAGACAGGAGGGAGGGCCGGCAGAGACTGTTTTGCCTCCTTCATGAGACACTGAGCAAGTGAATGAGAGTGGTTCATTCTCTCCATCTTACTGCCCAGAAAACCATGGCATAACTTGGGGAAGTGATTGGCTAGAGCCATTCTCAAAAGCCATCGTGCTAAAGGGATTATTGTATTCCCATAAAGTAGATTTAAAAATTAAGGGATATCCCCACTAGGGGTCAGCAGAGACCAAGCCTGCTTCATGGCTCCTATCCCTGATGGTTGGGTAAGAACCCTTCAGCTTTCATTTAATTAACAGATTGCTCAATCCGTGCTTTCAAAGTATCTGTGAAAATCTGAATTCCTCTTTGAAATCCAAGGGATTATCATCTAATCCGTGTGTGCTGTTCTAACAAATATCAATCTCCTTCATCCTTTTAGCAGCCCTATGCAATAGATACTACTGTAAGGTGACCAGATTTTAACATTGGTAAAGCCGGACACCATTAACGGGTAGAGGGGTGTTCTTAATAAAAATTTGGTCTATATGGAGCAACAAAAATTTTCATAGAATGCAAAAATAGTATTGTAATATATATTTTTTAATTTCACATAAGTACAATTTACAAATATAATACATTGAAAAAATTATGTATAGTATTATTTTATTCTTTGGCATATTTCTCATTTGAGTGAATTTTTTTATAGTAGATTGCTGTCGTTGTTTAAAAGGTGATGATATTTTTCACAAGAATTTGTTAAATTATATTTCACACATAAAATGGCTTTCAAAGTCTCAACGCTTAATTGTGATTTTCTGATGTCCACACTTTAATTACCGTAGAAAAAGATGCAGTCAGTCGCAGCATTAGTTCCTGGTAAGGACAGCGCGTATCCCACAGTTTTTAGTGCATTATTGTATGGAAATGGTTTGTTTCAAAATGATGGAATATTTCTAACCATTTGTTCTCTATTATGATTTTTGCTTATGCCCAAGATTTAACCTTTTCCTTATCAATATTTTTTTTAATAATGATACCTCGTAAGTCATAAGTGTCACTTTCAAGACTGGCACTAGACTTTTTACCCCCACTATAAAATGTAAATAATACGAGTGCTGTCTGCTAAATTCATGAAATAAATAAATAATTTACCTAAATTATCTGAATAGCTGATTTGTTGACATAACTTGTTTAACTAGCACTAGCACGCAGTACGATGTGTATCATCTGAGAGACAGTTAGAAAATGTTTTTGTGGTTGCCAATGCCAAAAAAATACTATTGTTCATTAAGTCCAAATAATGGTGGTTGAATTCTAACAACTGATCAACAATGCGAACTTTGATAAGCAGTTCTTGATAAGCAGTTCTCAACAATTATTTGTTATTATTAAAGTTTAACATTATAAAATTAACAAAAATAATATAAAACTCATATCCTGGCAAAATAGCCACATGGCAGCCAAAAACCGTATATTCCCTTCCCGTTCTCCCAGTGTTCCCTAGCTTGTCGTGCATTCTTTCCAAAAGTTGGGTCTTTTTAAAAATGCCACAGGATGTGGGACAATTTGTTAAAAATCGGGACATCTGGTCACCTTATACTACTGTCATCACCCCCATTTTACAAGGGGAAACTGAGGCATAGAGAAGTTTGGCATGTTCCTGAAGGTCACAAGGAAGAGACAAGCAGATGGTTGGGCTCCAGCCACTGTGAAGAGGGCACCTCTCTGCTGCCTTGAGCACTCTCCAAATTAGCCCTAAACACCAGTAAGCTCAGGAACTGTGTGGGTGGCAGGATGAAAGTGAACAAGGAGAGGGAGGTCCCTGTCCTTGCTGTTGATAGACTGCTACTAAAGATACTAGATACCTTTTACCGTTTGTTATGCCTACTGTGTGCGAGCCCCTTACATACTTACCTGACCATGTACATGGTACCTACTGTGTGCAGATCTGCACTACTGAACTTATTCTCTCTGACTCCAAGGTTGGTATTAGCTTGTACTAGCAGACTCATTCCAGCACAGTTCTGGATTTGGACTGCCTAGCAAGTTTTAAGTAGCTGCGTCATTTGGGGCAAATGATTTAAGGACTGTCCTAAGTGGTCAGTGATTATCAGCCAGTGTGCCACAGCACACTGATATGCTGTGAGAGGATCTTAGGTGTGCTGCAAAAATGTTTAGAGGTCATTAATAAAATTGTTTTCCAAAGAAGTTCAAAACACAGTAAGTATATTCTTTTTTTGTTGTTGTTGTTGTTTGTAGTTGTTGTTGCTTGTTTAGAGGTCATTAAATTATTTTCCAAAAAAGTTCAAAGCACAGTTAGTATATTTTTTTACTCTTAAGTGTGCCATGGAAATTCAGCTATAGGTTCAAGTGTGCCGTGAGATAAAAAAGGTTGAAAAACACTTTGTAGGTGCTGATGAAAGAAATGTGAGGATTAAATGAGCAGGAAAGACTGAGAAGCACTTACACAGTTTGAGTAATGTTACCTGTTACCATTCGTGTGTGTTGTGATTCAGATGGATAAGCTCACCAGGTCAAGACACAGCTAGGGGGAGGCAGGGTGACATCTCGCCCCAGCCACCGTCCTGTGCCGCAGGGCTTTTTTCATGTGGCACAACACCAGTGAATGCCAGGGTGGTGGGTCAGCTTCCTCCCAAGTAGAAACACTTGCCATTCCCACCACCTGCACACTCTACTCTGATCCCTGCCCAACTGGGAGCCTCCACTCTAAGGTCTGACTGCTTGCCCTGAAAGGGGCAGACCTAGGCCAGACTCCAGTATGGAGGTTGCAGGCTGGCTGTGCTGTTTGCTGGGACAAGGGAATTTCTGGTGGGCAGTTACCGGGAGGTCTCACCCAAGTGTCACAAGCCAAAAACTTGAGAGCCCTTTCTACTTGGTTCAGCATCCAGGAAAATCTGAGCTCCACAGCTGGGGCCACTCAGGAATTCTTCATAGTGCTTATTGAATTGACTCAAACCTGGACTTTCTGTCAAACTTGGGATCTTAGCAGCCCAACTTGCAGGCGTTTTAAATCTTAGAGCCCAGTTCCCTGGCAAACCTACAGCAGAGAAGTCTGCTGAAATTTCCAAGGTGAAGTTTCAGAGCCAGTGAATGGGGGGGCGGGGAGGGGGTGGGGGGCCTGGAGTTCGTGCAGCACTTAAGCAAGGAGGGCTATAGTGGTGGAATGTCAGGAATGCCCAGGCAGCTGGTCTGTTCCACACCTGCTGCTCCAGGCCAGCCTGCACTCTGCTTCAGAGCCAGAGTTTCAACCAGAGGCCTTGGAAACACTGGGGCCTCTTTGATCCATGCCTCTGGCTCAGCCCCAAGTTGGGTGCCTTTGAGTGCCATCCTTAATGCCTCTGGGCCTCACCTCTTCTATAAACAGGCCTGGTACTTATATCCAGGGTCCAGAAGAAACAGGACAAGAGCAACCCTTATTTCAATGCAAAGGAAGTTCCTGACTCCTTTAGGACAGAAACTTCCTTACAAATTCCCTGAGATCTTTGCTCCTCTATTAGAACTCCTTGGGGGTTCCTACTTTAAATTATTTTTATTTTTATTTTTTTAACAATAACTAAGGTTTATTGAATAGGTATTCAATACCTATAGGGTATCATAGGGTAAAGATTGTCAAAATAAATTTGTAAGTCACATCACCACTTTGCACCAACCCTTTTGACTTTTGCAGGTAGGCACTATTGTTAACATACAGAGAAAGATTAACTTCACTACATTGAGATTTTAAAATACTTTGGGATATGAACAAAAGATATGAACAAAACTTACTATATTTCCAATACTATAAAATGGGATGTTAGTGTTACTAGAAAAGGCAGTGACCTAATAGAAAAAATGGCCAGGCTCGGTGCCTGTGGCCCAAGTGGCTAAGGCGCCAGCCACATACACCTAAGGTGACAGGTTTGAATCCAGCTCGGAGCCCACCAAAACAACAATGACAGCTACAACCAAAAAAAGAAAAAAATGGCCAAATTAAATTTACAGAAGAAAAAAATCAATATATAATAGAACCTCCATAGTTAACCACCTCCTTAAGTTGGCCTAATTTTCATGGACTGGACACATACCACATGTACATATCAGTAAGTAGGCCTAGTTCCTTATGTAAACCATGTCTGCATGCTAACCAGTTTGTTACCATCCCTTGGGTGGTCAGCTCAGAGATTCTACTGCATGTGATACATTAAAGAAAATGCACTACTTCTGATTTTAAACCAACATGAGCCCTGACTACATCACCTTTATGGGCCTCGGCCAGAACAGGCCAGCATTTTCCAAACTCTTAAGGACGAGTTTGCCACTTCAAGCCCCGTCTTTGGGCTTTTGAGATGTAGAGCCAGGGAGAGAGGCAAAGAGAAGACAGACCCAAGCAAATAGAAATGGGACCTAATTTATAACGGCCACATCATGAAGAGCTAAGAAGCCTATAACAGCGCCATTTTCTCAGGAAGCCGGAGAAAAGCTTCCTGGAGTGGGGGGCCAAGCTGAGATTGGAGCAGGCAGGAAAGGAGCCAGTGGGACACTGGCTTGGAGGCTGTGGCAGCAAGATAGGTGGGAGCTCAGAGGTGTGTGTGCGCGCGCACGCATGTGTGTGTGTGTGAGAGAGAAAGTGTGTGTGTGTGTATGTGTGTGTGTGTGTGAGAGAGAGAGAGAGAAAGAGCCTCCAGGGCTTCTGCAACTGACTTTAGAAATGAGTAGTTTATTATTACAAACCCTTTATAAATATTATTTTGATGAGGTTTAATAGTTCATCAAATGGGACCATAATTTATTTAGTTATTCCCATGGTGTGCATTGGGTTCTTGGAGCTTGTCAAATGGTTATAAATAATGCCACAATGAACATCTTTATACCTAACCTTTGCTTTATTAGTCTAAACTTCCAGATGTTTAATTAGTAGGTCAAAGAAAATTACTGGGTTTGTTTGTTTGTTTGTTTGTTTTTTTGCAGTTGACTGGGGCTGGGTTTGAACCCGCCACCTCCAGCATATGGGGCCAGCACCCTACCCCTTGAGCCACAGGTGCCACCCCCCAAAATTACTGTTTTTAAGGTTCTTAATTTGCAATGCTAAATGTTTTCTAAAATGGTTATTTCTTATTTTCAAAATCTTTTTGTTGTGGAAATATTTTAAGTGTACACACAAAAAACAGAGTGGCATAATGGATCCCCATTCCTTATCACCCAACTAATAATCACCAACACTTTGATAATAATTTAGTTTTTCTTTTCTTTTTGTTTTGTTTTTAAGACAGAGTTTCACTATGTCACCCTCAACTGTGTTATCACAGCTCACAGCAACCTCAAACTCTTGGGCTTATGCGATTCTCTTGCCACAGCCTCCGAAGTAGCTGGGATGTTTTGTTATGTTTTGTGAGATAGCCTTACTCTGTCATCTGGGCTAGAGTGCAGTAGTGTCATCATAGCTCATTGTAACCTCCAATTCCTAGGTTCAAGCAATCCTCCTGCCTCAGTTGCCATAGTAGCTGGATCTACAAGCACCTGTCATCACATATGGCTCTTTTTTCTATTTCTAGTAGAGATGGACTCTCAACTCTTATTTTATTTTATTTTATTATTTTTATTTATTTATTTATTTATTTTGCAGTTTTTAGCTGGAGCCAGGTTTGAACCCACCTTCGGTATATGGGCCCAGCGCCGTACTCCTTGAGCCACAAGTGCTGCCCTGGAATCTCAACTCTTGCTCAAGCTGGTCTTGAACTCCTGGCCTCAAGTAATCTTTCCATCTCAGTCTCCCAGAGTGCCAGGATTGCAGGTATGAGCCACCACACCCAGCCAATAATTATTTTTAATCTTTATTTTGGGAAAAGGGGGATACTTCAATTTATTTAACTAATCTCTGGTTGTTGACTATTTAGGTTGCTTTACAGTTTTCATTATAAAATACCACAGTAAATATCCTTGTCATAAGTTTTTACACATTTCTCTAGCTAGCTCTTTAAGATAAATTCTTAGACCAGAGACAATGGCTCATGCCTGTAATCCCAGCACTCCGGGAGACTGAGGCAGATGGATCACCTGATGTCAGAAGTTCAAGACCAGCCTGAGCAAGAGTGATACCCTGTCTCTACTAAATGTAGAAAACCTAGATGGGCATTGTGGCAGGTACCTGTAGACTCAGCTACCTGGGGGCTGAGGCAGGAGGAGTGCTCAAACCCAGGAGTTGGAGGTTGCTGTGAACTATGACACCACAGCCCTCTACCTATGGTGACAGAGTGAGACTCTGTCTCAAAAGTTAAATAAATAAATAAATTCTAAGAGAAGTTTACAGCTGTAGACTAATACATTTTGCAATCATTTTTGCATAATACTAAATTGCTTTATAGAAAATTTGTACCTAGGCTCAGCGCCTGTGGCTCAAGCGGCCAAGGCACTAGCCATATACACCTAAGGTGGCGGGTTCGAATCCAGCCCGGACCCGCCAAACAACAATAATGGCTGCAACCAAAAAATAGCCGGGTGTTTGTGGCGGGCGCCTGTGGTCCCAGCTACTTGGGAGGCGGAGACAGGAGACTCGCTTGAGCCCAGGAGTTGGAGGTTGCTGTGAGCAGTGAAGCCATAGCACTCTACCCAGGGGGACAGCTTGAAGCTCTGTCTCAAAAAAAAAAAAAAAGAAAATTTGTACCTAATTATTATTCTGGCATCATTGTCTGAAGAGTTTATTTCTTCTTATCTTTCATAGTTCCTTTTTAATATCTTCTAGCTTACTAAGTGAATAATAATATCTCAGTTTTGTTTCAATTTGCATCTTATAATTATCAACAATGTTGAACTTTTAAATGTATCTTTTGCTATTTGTATTTTTTCTTATGAAATTGGACCCTTTTTGTTTTTCTTTTGTTCTTTTTCTTTTTGTTCCTTACTGCTCTGTAAGACCTTCTCATATATAAAACATCAGTGGAGTCCCAGCTGGCATTTAAGGAGCATTAATGAATTAATAATGGGACCATTTGCAAATGTGTGCATGAAATTTAGGGGCCTCAACAAGAAATAGTGCTATAACTCTAGGCTTTCAAAAGTGTGAAACAGTTACTACACCTAGGTCTATCCAGGGACCAAGACAGATGACTGTATAGAAAAGGTCCTTGACTGGGCGTGGTGGCTCACACCTGTAAGCCCAGCTCTTTGGGAGGCCAAGATGGGAGGATCACTGTGTCTGGAAGTTTAAGACCTGCCTGGGCAATATAGTGAGATGCTGTCTACAAAGAAACTTTTAAAAATTAACTGGGTATGCTGGTGTGTACTTGTAGTCCCAGCTACTCAGAAGGCTGAGGCAAGAAGATCGCTTGAGCCCAGGAGTCTGAGGTTGCAGTGAGCTATGATGATGCCACCACAGTCTAGCCTAGATAACAGAGCAAGACCCTGTCCAAAAAAAAAAAAAAAACCAAAGATCACTCCACCAAAGCTCTGATCTTCAGAGGTAGAGCCAACCCATAGAGATCCAACAAAAAGGTAGGTGGTGACATTAATTCCGTAGCTGAGCAATTTTCTTTTTTGCTTCCATCTCTTGAAGGTGCCTTTAAATGGCCAAATCCAACAGGGAGCCAGAGGCCAAAGGAACTGCTAATGGGCTCACGTCAGCTTCCTGGAGCACAGAACCAGTTTGGGGGCAAACAGAAGATAACCAGACACCCAAAATATTAACTTCTTATCTGGAATATATATTTTTAAACTCATTTCCTTAGTTTATTTACTTTCAATATTATTTAGAATTTGAATACTTTTATGCAGTCATGTCACCGATTTTGATGATTTTTATTTTCGATGTTCTGTTTAGGAAAACATTCTCCATCTCCAACATTGTGTCATTATTCAAACAAATATTGAGTGTTTTCCCTCTAGAATGTGATAATCTATTTAAAAGACACAAATAAGCAGAATTTCATTTTAACAGCTTAATTCTTTCCGAGGGAGTGTAAGTCCTTGCACTCCTTCCTTCTGCTCTGTGTAATCAGTTGGTCGGGTTGAATGAGCTGATGTTGCAGGGCACAAACTAAAATATGTATTGCTCACATCAAAGTGGGTCAGGTGGTATCTTGGAATAACCCCAAACACATCCCATTCCAGAGAGCTGCCATTTGGACACCTGCCCGGACAGAGGCTTATGGGCTGCCTTCAGGGCCTCTGTTGTCTCAGTCTTCTGCAGGGATGGCCGACTAGCACCAGCTTGTGAAACCAGTCATTAGACAAGACAGGAGTTTTACAGGCTGGCTATTAAACTATGGTAACTTGACATTAGCCATGAGGGTAGAACTTACTCTATGGGCATGAATGAATCAGAGCTCAGCTCTACCCCGATTTTCATTTGGCTTCCCTGCACCGTACTGCTTGCCACCCCTTCTTTTAGAGCACCTGCAGGAGAGAGAACAAGGGCTACAGGCTGTTCTGGTCTCATCCACCTTGCTGCACCACTCCACATCTCTCATCTCTCCCTGCTCCTGCTGGCTGGCTCCAATAGGGATGGAGAACAAAGGGAGGGATTGGAGAAAAAGGGTTAAAAGTCCTCAGTAATTTGTGTTCTAATAAACAGGTTCTGTGAGTGCCCTCTGTTGAGGCAGGTGTGCAAATGCTGGCTGTTCAGTGTGGGAGATACCTCCCGGCCCACTCTGGCATGCACAACCCATGTTAGGTAAACTGGTGAAACCTCTTCTGCTCCTGCTTTTGCAGGGCCCTCTCATCTCTTTCTGTCAGGAATGCCTTCACCTAAGCAGACAGTCTTTTGCAAAGAGGCCCCTTCAAACTGCTCACCCTGGGGCTGTGTTAACCTCTACACCAGCGCTTGGTTCTCGGGAAGCCTGGCACATCCTTGCCCAATAGAAAGGAGGAAGCACATTCCTCAGAGGCCACCCTCTCTCCTCCAGGCACTGTCGGCAGCTCTAGCCTGTGTCCACCTTTGGTCACCCCCAGACTGGAGGCATGTCTTACATGACAGGCATGTAAGACAGGCTCTGCAGGGAACCCTAACCCCCAACTACATAGCAGCTAGATAGCCTGTGAATTGGTGGGGGGGGAGGCAGGCAGCATCCACCTGAGAAGTAAGTCAGTCTCTTCTTCCTGCAGATACCCCCCAGGCTCCATAAGAGAGGTTCTCCTAATGCCTTAGGGGGGTGCCCCCTTGAGAGAGGGGGGACCCATAGCACATTCTCCTCTTCTGATTTCTTTTGGAGCATCCCCCGTTCAATGACTCTCTAGCCATGATGTGGGTGATGGGGCCCAGTATAATTCCAGCCACCTCTTACCAAGTCCTATCTAGCAGCTCCTCCTCAGAATGTGGAGGTAATTGTTATCTGTTGTCCTCAACAAATCCCATTCCACATGCTGACTGACACATTGAGGTCCTTGAAAAAGACAGTCCTCGTCTCTAAAGAGAGACTACAACTGCAGGGCCTCAGTGGAGCTTTGTACTGATAAAGGGTAGTCACCCAAGAAGATAGTTCTTTGCTGAGCAGAGCACCTTGATGAGTTTTTAGATATGAAAAGAAATGCCTGGAACCTTTTTTTTTTTTTTCATTAGAAGGCAGCAACAGTGCTATGCACCGTTAACAGTGTGTTGGGGGATGAGAGGGTGAAGGAAATTTCTGGCAGTGATAACTAATATCTACTTTAAGTCATTATGCAACATTCCCAAATCTTCAGCAAAATTCAGCTGCTAATAACTTTCTTGTGTTTGCATAATTTGGGGAAATCAAGAAGGAAAGAGGCAACCAATGATGGCTAATTTTGTCAACTGGATTAGGCCACTATGTGTCCAGACATTTGCTCAAATATTCTTCCCAAATGTGATTCTGAAGGTGTTTCTGAATGAGATTAACATTCGAATCAAGGGTGGGGCTCATCCAATCAGTTGATGGCTTGACTAGAACCAAAATGCAGAATAAGAGAGAATTCCTTCTGCCTCACTTTTTTCTACCCTGCTTTTGGACTGAAGCATTAGCTCTTCCTGGTTCTATAGCTTTCCAATTACAGATCTTGGGACTTGTCAGTCTCTATAACTGATGAGCCAGTTCCTCATAATCAATCTGTGTGTGTGTACACACGTGTGTATGTCCCCATGCAGTACGTGTGTATGTGTTGGGGTTGCTGAGTTTCTTCCAGTTGTAGGAGCTTCAGCAGATTCAGTTAAACATTAAGAGAGGAAAAGTGGTCTCTGAAAAATAGCCAGTCTTAAATAGCCAGTCTTTATGACACACTTAAATAGCCAGTCTTTATGGTGGTAACCCTGGAGGTTGGACATAATTTAATTTTGTTTTCTTTTTTTTTTTTTTTTTTTGAGATAGGGTATCACTTTGTCCCTGGGACTGGGCTAGAGTGCCATGATGCCATCAGAGTTCACTGTAACCTCCATTTCTTGGGCTCAAGTGATCCTCCTGCCTCAGCCTCCTAAGTAGCTGGGACTATAGGCACCCACCACAATGCCTGGCTAATTTTTCTATTTTTAGTAGAAATGGGGTCTTGCTCTTACTCAAGCTGGTCTCAAACTCCTAAGCTCAAAGGATCCTCCCACCTTGGCCTCCCAGAGTGCTGGGATGACAGATCTGAGGCATTGGACTCTGCCCTAATTTTGTTGTTTTAATCAAATCTGAGGGTCTTTGATTTTTAGGAAGGAAACCGAAGTTGGTTACATACTGTTAACTACTATAATAGCTGGACTCTTCCCTTACCCACGTGCCATGTGGTCAACTTTATGTTTTCTTGTAACCTGTCTAGCCTTTCTTTACCTACGCTGTATTATGTCTGCTTTTATCTTCTACAGTGGTTCGGAAAGGAGACGTCTCATTTTGAATGCTATTAATTATCTTTATTAGTTTTTGTTTTCATTCTTAAGCCTATACTTACAAATCTATCAGTGTTTAGAACAACACAGGACATTTTCCTCCCACAAGAGAAGAGCAGGAATTTCACACGGTCACCCACCTGCAACTCACGCTCATACCGGTGTCAGTTGGTGTGGTGTGCTCCCAGCTCATAAAGCCCCACTTTCCTTTGTGAATAACATCAGTCACCTGTCTCTTCTGGCTCTCCACCCAATCCTGTGTTTATAAAGCCTATTTCAGTATCTTTGGGATTTCAGGCTTTGCGGGCAGTTCGTGTATTTTTGTTTTTATTTATTTTGTTTGCTTTTCCTATTCTTGAATTCTTAATTTTGTTTCTGTTGTCTGATTCAGAGAAGACTTGGTAGTAATTGTTTCTGGAAGAGCACCCAAGTGCTGCTCCCTCCAAGCACTTGTGTATCAGAGAGTTGTTTTCTTCTGCTGCTCCCTGGGTTATAAATACCTAAGCCTGATGTGCTCCTCATCTTCAGGAATGCAGTGAGTGGGGACTAGGACAGGGAGAGAGGACTACGTGTGGCCAAGGGGAGATGGTTAGGCCAGGACTCTGTCGGCCACTATGCACCCTCACATCTGGGCAGCCCTTGTATAAAATTCATTCTGAACCTACTGCCCAGGCACGTCCTGGCCTCCCGAAGCCATGATTCTCACACTGCGCTGTGCAAGCAGCTGCCAGGGGCTCTTCTCAGAATCCCAAGTCACACTCATTACCAGGGGAGAGCAGCAAGCCTGTATTTCCGCTGCTGCCAGGCGAGGCTGATGCTGATGCCGATGCTGTTGGTCCACAGACCACGCTTTCCAGCTCGTAGAACCCCATGGTCACTGATGCCCCCGTGTCATCTGTGGGGGAGGGAGGGCCCAAGGCAGGAGCTTCTCCCCTATCCTTTCCTCACCCTTCTCACCCCAAGACATGAGAGCCCTGCCAGGTGCCTCCCCATCCCCTTCCTACCTCTTTCCCTGCCAAGGTAAGGGAGCTAGGGCAGGGTCAGAGGGTAACGGGATCCTGGGTTCAGTGGTAGAGGCAGAAGGGAGGGACAGGGTCTGCTTTCTGCCTTTGTTCAACACACTCAGCACATGTTACACACCTGCAGGATTCGGGGAACCAGGTGGCTTCTGCTCTGCACAGGGCTATGTCTGATGCAAGGGGTGAGTGACAGCTTGTGGCTGGATGATAGCAAGGCACTGGGTCCTTGGGGGGAAGGGAGGAGAAGGAGGAAGGCACCTTGAGACCAGGCATGAGTCAGAGAAGGCTCTGTGGGGTGCTGCACCTTGAAGTCGGCATGAACCAAGTGGAAGGAATAGGAAAGGGGGTGCCAATTGGTGGGAACAGGTCACATGCCATGCTACAGGGACACCAAGATACTTGAGCTGGGGCAGCGGGTGAGGGCTCTGTGTGCCTGGAGCCCAGCTGGGGGTGGTAGAAGGGGTGAGTGACAAGACTGGAGACCCAGGCCTATAACACCTCAGAGACTGTGTGTCCAGTCAAGAGTCAGGGAATAAAACTCCCCCAAGCTCTTGCTTCGAGCTTCACACCATTGCATTTTAGGCAGGTGATCTTAGCTCTGACTTTACTAACTTCTTAAGGGCACCCCTGGGTCTCTCTGAGCCAACACCTTTCTCTTCCCTCCAGGCTGCTTGTGAGAGGAGCCCTGCGCCCTCTCCCAGTCTCCTGTGCCTTTGCCTCCAGGCTAGGTCACCTTGCTACCCTCTGCCCTTCACTAGTTCACTCCTGCGCATCTGTGAAACCTCTTCTGCCACCTTTGGTGGCCTCTGTCCCGAGGCAGAGACCAGATCTTGTCTATCTGCCTGAAGTGAGGGACTGGGCATACTCACCTGGTTATCTCATGCTTTATGCAGTGACAGCCTGTGGGATCTGGGGACCGTTGTAGGACCCCTGAGATGCATGACTCTCCCTCCATCCTGACCTATCTGATGTTTCCTTTGCTTTGCATCTGGCTGGGTTCAGGGTCCCATTGCCCAGCCAGCTCTGCACTGGAGCCCGCTTCCCCAGACCCCTCCACCCAGCTATGTACTGGAGCCCGCTCCCCAGACCTCCCCAGCCAGCACTGGAGCCTGCTTGCTCAGTCTTCCCCAGCCAGCTCTGCATTGGAGCCTGCTTCCCCAGACACACACACACACACCCCGCCCCAGCCAGCTCTGTACTGGAGCCTGTTTCCTCAGTCCTCCCCAGTGCCTCTTCTGCTACACCTACTGAACTGGGGGCTGTGCACTTATTCAAGCAGTGACACTTCTAGCTGGGAAGTCACTAGTGAACTCCCTATCATCAAAGCCATACTTTGGCCCAGCATACCATCCTACCTTGCCACTCACAATTTCTGTCTGATTTGTGTCCTGGTGTCCTTAAGCCCACAGCCCAATCACTGCCCCTTTGCTCAGACTGCACCTCTTAGGAAAAGACCCTTTCCTTGTCCATCTTTGTCAGGCTGACTCTGGTGCCTTCTCTGTTCAATGACCTCCCCTGATACATCACTCCAGGTGGTAAGACCCGTCCTCAACCTCAGAGCTCTGCACACCACACACTGGGCAGGTATACATGATCCCATGAGGTCATTCCACATTCCTCTTCGTGCACAGTGTCTGGCACAGAGCAGGGACCCAGAAATATTTATTCAATGAGCATTCAAATGTGATCTCTTCTTCCTGGCAAAGTTTTGTGAAGGCAGGGTCCCTGTGCTCTCCGTGCCTCAGCTGACACTATGCCAGATATATTTGTTTACTGGTAAGTCGATACCATCAGTCTGGTACCAGCCCCTTTAAGTGAGTTGAACACACATGCACACACATGCAGGCCACAGATTTTTTTTAAAGCCCAATGTGTAAGTCCTAGCAGCTTTCTGGAAAAGATCAACAGGAGAACTTTCTATGGTGATAGAAATATCTTATCTCTGTACTGCCTGGTAGGGTAGCCATTAGACACACATGGCCACTGAACACTGAAAATGTAGCAACTGAGGAGCTGAATTTCTATTTGTATTTCATTAAACTCAGGTAGCCACATGTGGCTGGTAAGTGGCTCCTTCTTAGACAGCACAGCTCCAGACCATTCCCAATCCACTTGCTGCAACCTCTGCTCCTCGGTCCCTCCCCTCTAGACCCTGACCCTTCCCAGGGGTATCCTCTCCTTGCATCTGTCCTTTCTGGCTGCCAGCTTGGTGTGGATCTGCTTTTCTGCCCAGGCTCTGTGCTCTCCTCCAGCATGGGTCTGCCCTCGGGCCAGACGGGGCCTGCGAGGGTATCAGAGCCTGCATATGGCTCAGGAATGTGGGAAATGTAGCATATTCTGTACAGTCACGGGAATGTCCCCTTCTCTTATTTTTTAATCATCTCCACCTGCTCTTATGTGTGCCTCCCGCTGCCCCGGGGTGAGAATAAGAAGCAACTTTGCTCCAGGAAGTTGTTGGGAACACAGCCATGGGCATAAGAGAAGCAGACTCACAGGGTGATTGCATCAATCTTATTTTCCCTAGATAACAGGTTTAAAATGCCCACTTCAATAGAAAACAAAACAAGTGACAAGACTGTGATGTCCTTTGTATATTTACTATGATGCAGCAAGATTTTCAGCTCCAGGTACACTCCTTCCAAGAAAAACAAAGGACATCCCCACACATGACATGAAAGACAATTCTTCATTTCTCTGACAGTGACTTCCTGAATTGCGAATATAATAAATAAATAGAAAATATATCTTTGTCCATGGTGAGGCCTATAAGAAATGTTTACATACAAAACACACTATACATCTAACGCCCGAAAAAGAACCAGCTGTTTGGGCAACAGTAAAAAAGACAAGCATTTTCAGAGGAATGTTGTTTTCCTTAAAGGCCTAACTCACTTTGACTCTTAGGCAGAGAAAGAACAAGAATGATTTTGTAAGCAGTAAGTACAACATTTGTGCCATCAGGAAAAATGCCTAGACATTGGCTCTTGGTGAATAGTTTAGCAAAGAAAGTTTTATGTACAGATCCTGAAACCCTTAAACATATGTACAAATCTGAAAACTTTCAAATAGATAATTTTTTGTTTTTGATGAACTGAGTCAACATTCCTGGCCCCTTGAAAGTGATCACATCCTAAATGGTTCACAGTGTGAGACCTTTGCATTGAAAAAGTTTGAAAACTTAATCAATCTGTAGATAAGAAGGACATGAGGTCATTTTAACTCTCCTCCCTGACAGCACTCCTCTCCCTGGAAGAGGTCCTTCCTGTGATTTTGGCCTTTGAAACAGCCATATCTTAAATGTCAGAGACCCACTGTCACCTCCCAGTTTGGTGGGAAAGATCTCTCTGGCAGTTGGGCAGGGAAAGGGATAAATGTAGCTCCTTAGAGACTGGGGAGCCCTTGTGAGTGAGTGTAAACCACAGTTAGAGTTCTCCCTTTCCCAGGAGCCCTTCAGCTTGTTCTAGAGCAGATGTTAGAGAGCAGGACACTGAGCAGCTGCTGAGAGGGACTAGAGGTTCACCCCACAGCTGCTGAGACTCCTCCCCACCAGGATCAACCACACTGGCTCACCAGGGCTGAGAGAGTAAGCAAGGTGAAGCCCACAGCACCCCCATGACCAAGGCCAGGGCTGGCCAGTGTGCACAGAGGAGCAGGAAGGGGCCAACACGGCCAGTGATCGCTGATTCCCTTCAAGGAGACTTTGTCACCATTTCCGGAAGCTACCTGAGGGGTGTGGGGCACCCTGGGCAGGTGGCAGAGGCAGTGTGGTGTGGTAGCAAGTGCTGCAGTGGGCTCCCAGGGCCTGCCCTGCTGTGTCCTCCCCTCTCCGGTCTCGTTCCCTGCCCTGCTGTGTGGGTATGTCCTCCCATCTCCGGTCTCGTTCCCTGCCTGGCAGTGTGGGCATGTCCTCCCATCTCTGGTCTCGTTTTCCCTGTCTGTACAAGGAAGGCGTCTGACCAGATCTTTTCTAAGGTCCTTTCCAGCTCTAGAATTGCAGACTCAGTGGGTATGCAATTCTACATCTTTGGGTCCCCTGGGTGGAGTGTAAGAATGAAGCTCCAGCAGGTGCTCTCTTCAGTGGAGACAGAAATGGGGCTAGCTGGGCCCATCCCACAGGGCTGGGGGCACACTCAGCCCAGCCCACTCCTTCCTCTGGCATGCTTCTCCATCATGAGGGCCTCAACCCTGAGCCACTCCAGAGGCTACCTCATCTCTCCGCTCAAAGGCCCCGCCGTCATCCTGCAAACACACTGCCTCCTCCTGAGAGGCCGCCCTGACCACAGAGCTCGTGCCACCAACCCCCTCCCCCCCGGCTGGGCGCTGGTCCCTATTCTATCTCTCTGTCACTTCTGTGCCTGGTGTCACAGCACACAGGCCTGATAGCCCAGCCCACTTGACTACAAACCCTGGGCACCAGCACTCCATTCAGGGTGCCCTGCATACCCAGAATCACGGGTGTCAGCTGGAGAGATGTTTTCATCCACTGCTAGGTTCCAGCTAACATATGAAATGCTACAGACTTTTGGAATCTCAGAACTGAAAAGGCCTTTGAGGGTCACCCAGTCCTAGTCCCAACCTGCCACCCAAAGTCTCCCAAAAGTTGGGACACTGCCAGGGGTGGGCTTGCCTCTTCCCCCAGGATGGTAGGTTCTGTTTTGGTGAGCTATCTGCACAGCAGCTCCTCTCCTGGGAAGGGTAGTTCCTGCTTACAGGTAGGAATGATTTCCCTAAAGCCAGGGCTCCATTTCCTGCATCTGCCACCCTCATGCATCTTCTAGGGACCAAGGAGATCTGTGAATGGCCTGCCCTTGGGGCCACATCCCAGCTGGGTCAGGGACCTCTATAGGCAGCACAACCCAGGTCTCCTCAGGTGGTCCCCGCACCCCCACTGAAGAGGCACAGATAGAAGAGAAGCACCCTAGAGGCTGCAGGAAAGAGGTGGCTCTCTGCAGGGGCCCACGCTGCCCCTGGGGCTGCAGGTAGATACTGGAATAGGGGCAGGTGGCAGCACCAGGTCTCTGAGGTCCTTCCCTTGCCCATCAGGGCTGACACATACTCCCAGGCAGCTGCTGGACAGAGGCTGGGGGAAACAGCCATACTGCCCTGGTCTGCTGCCCAAATCACTGTCACTGTCCACACCAGGTGGTCATGGGTGGCAGCTTCTCACAGTTTCTTCTTCCTCACCACAGGGATGGGCACAACCTGAAATATTTTGGCCTTGTGGTCCTCAGTGTCCAGAGTAACCCAGATGGGCCGGAAGCTGCCTTTGAAACCAATGAAAGCCATCTGCTCTGAAAAGCAATGATGAGTCACATGAGCAAAATCCCTGAGAATGGCAGCCCCCACCCCTTCCCAGGGCTCCCCATCACCATTCTTCTGCCCCCACCAGGAACCCTCCCATCCACAATTGACTGTGTCCCTCTGGGAAGAGCTCGGCCGATCGCTCCTGACATCTGTTCATAGGGGGCGTGCAAGGTCGCAACCGAGCCCTGGGGCCACCTAGGCAGGCGGTGGCTCTGCTTCACATAGTGGGACACAGGGCAGAGTGGGAGGGAGGACACCCCAGCCCACCCTTCACTTTGCACCGACCCCACGGTCACTAGCAAGTCCCTGCCCCTCTCTGCAGCCCAGTGTTCCCATCTGACAAATGATGGTGTTGGCATGAGAGATCTATTCCTCAGCTCTCCCCCTCTGTGGCTCTAGAAAGAGGGTCTGAGAAGTGAAGGCACCTGTCCACGGTCATGGAGTAAATGGCACAGCCCAGATTAAATCATGAGACCCCAAACCCACACAACGCTCCCTGTCTTTCAGAGGTTGAGCATCCAGCAGGCCTAAGAATCCATGTCTATATTCAGAAACAACCCGCCTGGCAGGCAGCACACATTTGTCACCACTGGTCAAGTGCCACTCGACTTAGGTCACCTTACATACATCAGCTTTTGGCAACAGGATCTTAATTTAAAAGACAGAAGTCCCAAAATAATCCCAGGCCTGGGCTGGAAAAGACGCTTCTCTTTTCCTGGTATTCTCCTTTGGTTGGTTTGAAGGGCTTTCATTGTTTCTAACTTTTTTCTAGTTGCTGCCTGGGACAAATGTCCCCCATGATGGCCTTCTGGTGTTGAGTTCATTGTCAGGCTGGGGTAGTAACTAAGAAACCTGATCTGGATCAAGGAGAGTAGGCCCCAAATCCTGACCTTAAGAAAGTGAGGGAGAAGGTTCCAACTTGCAATTAGTTTTAATTGGCGAATTCTCAGCATCCTTATCTTACATGGAAATAATAGTACCTGCTGCCCCCATTACTAATGAATAAGTGAGATAATCACGAAATGTTCAGCAAGGCGCAGGGCTGAGCATCAAACAGCAACCATAGTCACAGCTGCCACTATCATCCATGGAGCTGCTCTACACCTAGAGGACTCTGTCTGAATCAGATCTGAGGATAAGGCATGTTCAGTGACATTTCTTCCAGCATAGCCAACAAATCTGCACTAGGCTTTGCCATAGACAAGCCATGCCTTGTCTTAGACAAGACAGGTAGATTCTCTGGGCTTTAATTTTCTCCTTCTCTACCTATCTCAGAGGAACAAGTAGGAGCTTTGCAAACTGCAAAGGTCTGCATGAATGGTGGCCATCAGCTGGGATGCCAAGGCATCCTTCCTAAGCCGAGGAAGAGGTTAAGGCCTCAGCCAGGCTGAACAGCAAGAACCAGGGAGGAGCATTAGAGAAAATCATTTCTCTGATGATTCTTTTATAGAATAAAGAGCTCATGTGCTGAGCAGCTGAGTGAACAAGTCAAGTGAACAAGTTGTCCACTCTCCTTTGTAAGGGAAACAGGTGGCTTGCGGCCATCCATCCCAGTAGAACTTTAGCTGTGTTGAGGATGCTGAGACTGTGCCCAAGGTAAGTGGGAAACACTGTTACAGACCGAGTAAAAGAAAACAGCAGCCTCTGTGCCTGGCATTTGCCTTCTTTAGCCTTATGGTCAGTTAAACCCCAGTCCAAACACTTACCTTTCAACTTGAGGCCCTTGTCTGCCCCAAGCTTTTCCAGCACTCTGGTCCATGGGCCCCTGGAGACGTATCTTCCCTTCGAGGCCATGAGGACTATGGAACTGAGTGAGAAGGGGCTGGTTAGATGCCTGGAGTGGAAGAGCAGAGTGCAGCAAGGGTGCCTGGGGAGGGCCCTGGTGTGTGGTGGGACACGACTTAGCTGGCCCAGAGGCCCGGCTGGGGATTCAGGAAAGGGCAGGCTCTCCTGTGTGCCCAGCTGACAGGCTCTTTCCATGAGGTGACTGGCGCCCCAAGTGCCCTCCCACACGTCTGGCCAGAGTTGGCGCCCATGGCCTTCTCCAAGCCTAGACTCAGCACTCTGCTTTCACATGCCTATCCCCAAGCAGGACAGAGTACGTGTACAGAGCACACAGTCTGGGCAGCACCCACACCAGATGGGGTTCCCAAGGGGACTTCAGTGTGTGTGAATGTTCTTAGTTCTCTGGCTGGGCCAGACAGAAATAAGCTTGGACAGGAGAGCAGAAGCAGAGGGGGATGAGGAAGAGGAGGTGAGGGAAGGAGGGCGGGAGCATCTGTCAAATCAGAGCCACCCAGAAGTCCCCTGGGATCTGTGTACACCAGAACAGGCCTTCCAGATCAGAATCTGCCCTAGTGAGACCCCCAGATGAGAAGCTCATGCAGATGGCCAAGAGCTCACGCAGGTGGCTGAGAGCCCTGTGCCCTCTCCTGGGGCCCGTGTTGCTTTTGTCTTCTGATGATGTTACAGGCTTTGAGCAGCCCACAGCCACCTCCCATGAGCTTCAGGAAGGGCCAGGCTTGAGACCTTTCTGGAAAGAACACGGTACAGCTACCACCTGCTCAGGGTGACCTCTGATGTTCATGTCACCTCTCAGGTAGGGAAGACAGGGTTACTGCCTCCATTTAGTAAACGGGGAGACTCAGGCACATGATCACAAGCATCTAAGAAGACCAGCCAAAGGGGAACTGGGTCTGGGAGGGGCAGAGGTCTAGGATAGCCCATGTGCCACCCCGAAGGTCCCAACTTGCCAAAATCCAACCTGAGAACGAGGATTGTCTGCTCCCTTCCTTGGGTGACCCGGAGAGTGTTCAGGGTGGTGGTGGCAGACTCAGCAAGCCAGCCAGACGGCAGGAAGTGAGCAGCCCCCTTGGGAACCAAAATGGGTAGAAACTCTGGGGCTTGCAGCCCAGCTCTCCAAGGACCTCCCTAACCGTAGACCTCAGGTCAGACATGGGAAAATTGCATGGGATTCTGGGAGCTGTTGTCACCCCCATTTGTTTCCCATCAGGAGCTGCAGAAAAGCTTTTAAACTGTTGAGGCCTGGTGTGCAGTCAGGGCAGGCAGGAGGGAGTCTGCTGAGGGAGACCCAGCCCAGAGGGTGGGTGGGGTGAGACTGGCCCATTAAGGCCAGAGGGCTCAACACAGATGTGTCCTTGACTTTGGCTTCAGGCTCTGTTCCCAGGGGGGATATTTCCCCACTGTTTCATTTCAGAAGGGAAGCTAATGGCCCTCTGCTAGAGCTCAGCCTCCCTGCCCTGGTGGACTCACATAGGGGTCATACCCTGCAGATGGGGATCTGGGTTAGCCCCCAAGAGGGGCACAGGTTGAGGGGTCTTCTGGTACCACGATAGCCTCCTGACGGTGCTCAGAAGCCCACCTGCCCACTCTGAGAGCCTCCCTTTGCCTGGTATGTTATCCTTGTGGCCCCCAAGTCCCTGCACCAGTGAGCACAAGGTCCCCCACAGGGTGACAGGGAAGAAGCAGCTCCAAGAAGACATCCTTAATATTTCTGGTGTCAGTAGCTACTCTTCTCTCCCTGGGACCAGTGGTGTCCCTGTGGATGGGGTGAGAGGGTAAGGCAGGACCTGCCTGGCCCATTCTCTGCTACTTTCCCAGGAAGTCAGAGGGGGTCTGGGTTCCCCGCATAGACCTTGGTCTGGATCCTCTAGTTAGGGCTTTCCACGGGGAGGAGCACCAGAGCTGAGAGGAACCTCTCATGCCATCCTGAACAGAGCAGCTCAGCTTTCACAAGCTTCTACAACCTATTTCATTTCCAGAAAAAGTACCCTGGCCAAAAGGCATGAAAACTACTGAAGTCTAGAGAATTGGTGAATCTCCACCTTCCATGTGAATCTGCGCGTGAGAAATATGACACTAACACAGCGTCTGAGGGGGACATGGAGCAGTACCACATGTGAGTCTCACGGGTCCAGTCTACCCCATGCCCAGGATAAAGGGGGCACCCGGAGAGCACATTAGTTTCCATCCAGTGACTATTTACTAAGCACCTTCCATGTGGCAGACACCATGCTAAGCACTGAGACTTTCCAGCAGGTCATGGCTCCCAAGTGGTTTCTATGTGCATTTAACCAGCCTGGTTCTAGGCTAGAAATGCAAAAGGGATGGAGACATGGCCCCAGGTGACAAGAAAGATGCACTCTTAATGGGCAAGAGACATGGCACCCGTCCTGCTGTGAGTCATGCTCTAGTGGAAGAGGCCTCACTGAGGAGGTGGTATGTTTGTTAGACTAGAAAGGCGATGGGGTGTTACCAAAGATTGCTAATGAGAGGACACAGGTGCCTCCTACATTCAAGAAGCTCACACTAGTAGCCAGTACAGAAGATAGATTCAGGTTGGGGTGACTGCAAGAGGGTGGCCCACTAGGAGGTCATGGAAACAGTGCTGGTGACCACAGGGAGGGCCCAGACAGGGCAGCAGTATAGAGGCTGAGAATTCAGTTCCATACGAAACACGGAGGTGGCCTTTTCCAAGTAGCAGTTGGATGTGAATGTCTGGCACTTAGGAAAGAGATCTAGACTGGAGACCTCAGAAGCCACCAGTGTTTGGATCTTACTGAAGGTGTAGGAGGGGATGAGATCATGCCGGGAGTGTGTGCAGTGAGGAGGGATGGGGGCCAGGGCAGCCATCCCATTTGTAACAGGGCAGCCCTGGCCACCGAGGCCTGACCTACATTCGTTGCAGCCCTGGCTCCGGCATGAGAGTCAACAGGCCCAGAGGCTTCCCCAGGCTGCACTAGGGTTTGTGGCAGACAGCAGAGACTCCCTGAGTCTTCTAAGACCAGTCTTTGACAAAGGCCTCGGGGAGGGGGAGGGGCCGGGGCCCTGGCCCAGGGTCCCACTAACAGAGGCAGGGACTCACTTGTCGGGGATGGCTGCCATGTAATTGAAGAGCTGCCATGGGATGCCCTGCAGGATGGAGTTCCTGAAGCTCGCATGGCTCAGCACATGCCCTTGGCGCCCATCGATCACAACCACCTGGATGCCATCTTCTGAGCTGGGGAACTTCCTCCCATCCACCTGCAAAGCCAAAGCACCCAAGTGTAAGGGGGGAAGCCTAGAGGTTCCCTTGTGTGGGAGGTATCCAGACAGGACCTAAAGATAGAGGCTGCCCATGCAGCTGCTCAAAGGACAAAGGCCACTCATCTCAGTCCCTCATAGCTCTCTGTAGCAGGCTGAATAGTGGCCGCAAAAGATGTGCCCACCTGGAACATGTGAAAGTGAACTAGTTTGGAAACAGAGTCTTTGAAGATAAAATTTCAAGTCAAATCATTGAGGATTTTTAGGTAGGCCCTAAATCCAAGATGGGTGCCTCATAAAAGAAAAGTAGAGGGAGATGTGTGAGCAGACTCTCCCTCAGAGGTGCCAGGGGGCCAGGCCGCCGAACTGTGAGAGGAAGACGTTCTTGTGTTTTGGCTGCAGCCCCCTAGCTTGTGGGAATGTGTCACAGCAGCCCCCAGGGGCTGATGCTGCTTCCAGATGAGCAGGCCCAGGCCTTGCAGGGGGCCAGAGCCACTCACCTCAATGTAAGCAAAGTCATTCCGAAGGTGGAAAAAGTGCTGCTTGAAGCTCTCCATCTTTACTTCCAAGAAGTGGTCCTTTGTCTTCTGAAAGACAAATAAAACCCACCATGGTGGTCAGGTCCGGGCAGTCATTCCCTCATTCCCATGCCCCCCAGGAAAGGGTTTGTGGAACTGAGCAGACATCCACACAGCAGCCTAACTGGGTCTGGGCTGGCTGCAGGCCCCGGGCCCCTGCCAGCCACTCACCAGCTGAGGCCCAGAGAGCTTTTTGGGCATCGGCACATCCACGACGGCCCTCTCAGTGAACTTGGGGTAGGTTGAACCCGTGCAGTCGCTGACACCTGCATTCTTTGGGATGAGAGCTTTGATCTTTATTCTCTCGCAGCCTTTCACAGAGCAGAAGGCAAACTTCTCTCTCTCGTTCTGAGCTTTCAACCTCAGCAGCAGCAGCCTGTGCATGGAGACCAGTGGCCATTCCTCAGTGTCTGAAACCTCCCCCGCCCCTCCCGCTCCGAGACATCTGCAATGCACTCATCATTTACTATGTGGTTAGAGCCAGTGGCCTTATAAGATAGAGTCGTGTCCACCAG
This sequence comes from Galagoides demidoff, assembly GCA_963574575.1. NCBI lineage: Eukaryota > Metazoa > Chordata > Mammalia > Primates > Galagidae > Galagoides > Galagoides demidoff. The sequence goes on along the minus strand of CAUYQV010008737.1, from coordinate 14,623 downwards.
AAGGATGTATGTAATTGGAGAAATTTTTTAAAAACAAGCACATTGGGGAAAAGCTAATAATGGCAACTGTGCTCTGACAGGAGCTCCATGCCATGCCACACACTTACTGTGAAGCCACTTAATCCTCACACAGTCCTGTCCAGTCTGTACCATTATCACCCTGATTTCCTAGATGGGGAAAGCATGGCTCAGAGACAAGAAGTGACTTGCCCAGGAGACCACACGGCTGGGAAATGACAGAGCTGGGGTTTCCATCCCATCGTTGTGCCTGGTGAGGAAAAGCTCTGAGTCTTCCTAACTCTGGTCTTCTCCAAACCATAATTTATTCCAAATATTGTTTTATAATTTATTAAAAATAATTATTATCATGAAGAAAGCTGGCTCTGTGGTACAGGGAATCAGACTATGGAGAAACTATAGCACTAATTTAGGAGTCATCACAATTGTCCTTTAGCTCAGAAAAAATGCTTTCAGGCTTAGTCCCATGTCTGAACATTTGCAGATGTGATATGGGTAATCTGGCTCAGGTGCTTTCCAAGACCCACCCCTCCCCAAGCCCCAGCAGACCAAGCCACCCTGCCACCATGACCCGCTGTGCCCACCACACAGCAGGGGCACACATCGGACCCACAGAAGGCCTTGTGCCTAACGGCTACCCAATAACCAAGAAGAGTCTCCCTCTCACAAGACCCAGGGGATCTTGTGCACTACTGGCTGGTGTTCAACTGGCAAGTTGCATGACACTGGGGCTAATGCAACTATTTTGTGCCATAAGGAGCTGGGAGAAGAAGGCAGGGCACAGCAAGAAGTGGATACAAGAGGCAGACTCTGTGAGTAGAGTTTGAGAGTGTGAGGAGGGAGAGCGACCCAGACAGTCGGTGGCTGCCTCACATGATCCCTGAGTAAAGCAGCAGTTGCTAGAAAGGTCTCTGCCTGGAGTGGAGCTCCCCGTCGGCATTCTATGCCCTGCATAGACCTGGGGGGTAGGTGGCCCCCTTAGAGCAGTTTGATGGGGGGCACGTGGGTGCTGCCCATGGCCCCATCTCCCCTGGAGGTTCCCAACAGGTTCAAAAGTTCCCACTTCTGGGACCAAGGCACAGAAGTGGGATGGGTGCTGGGGCTTCTGCACAAGACTTAACAGCACTCGGGTTTCTTTGTTGCCATGATGTATCAGTTCATGTGGGCTGGGAGGGACCTGAAAGGCCATCTAGCCCATGTCTCTGGTTTTACAAATAGCAGCTGCCTTCCTCAACTCTGACCACAACTCAGATGTGCCCAAGTCAGCTGAATTGTGAGGTTTGCGGATGTATGAGCCAAACACAGACCTCTGCCAGCCTCCAGCTCAAATCCTGGCTGTGATGAGGTCACATTTCAGAGCAGCACTCCTGAGGCTGTACACCTTCCACACCAGATGGATTCAGTAGCCCCTGGCTTAGGTGGCATTTGATAAACTCAGCTATCCAGGGTTTTTAAAAACTGGAAAAACTGAGAGATGATTCAGAGCTTATCTATTTCAGACTTTGGGATTCCTTCACATTTAGCCTCTTTATTTTATTTATTTATTTATTTATTTTAAGAAGGAACCTCAAGCTATCCCCCTGGGTAGAGTGCCATGGCATCACAGCTCACAGCAACCTCCAACTCCTGGGCTCAAGCGAGTCTCCTGCTTCCGCCTCCCAAGTAGCTGGGACCACAGGCGCCTGCCACAATGCCTGGCTATTTTTTTTTGGTGGCAGCCATCATTGTTGTTTGGTGGGCCCGGGCTGGGGATTCGAACCCGCCACCTTAGGTGTACGTGGCTGGCGCCTTAGCCGATTGAGCCACAGGCGCCGAGCCTAGCCTCTTTATTTTTATCACCCCTAATTACAGCAAACTGGTTGTCAAAAGTAGATAGGTTGCTGCTAATGGCAGGTGTTCTCAATCTTAGAAAAAAAGAACCACACATTTTTAAGGTAGAAATATTAAAAACATCCCCGAGAATTCAAAAAGCCTAAGAGTGCAGAGCTCTTCTCCCTAGAAACAAACATCATATAACTCCACCCATGGTCCCTTGGGCGTCACGGACCTGAAGCAGAGGCTTCTAGTCCATAGGCCTAAAGATAAACCACACTGCCAACAAAACATGCATTACACAGCAGCATCTGCTTCTGGGAATAAGGGGACAAATCACAGGTTTTGTTTTTTGAGACAGTCTCACTGTTGCCCTCAGTAAAGTGCTGTGGCATCATAGCTCATGGCAGCCTCAAACTGCTGGGCTCAAGTGATCCTCCTGCCTCAGCCTCCTGAGTAACTGAGACTATAGGTGCCTGTCACAATGCCCAGCTAGCTTTTCTGTTTTTAGTAGAGACAGGGTCTTGCTCTTGCTCAGGCTGGTCTCGAACTCCTGAGCTCAAGCAATCCACCTGCCTTGGCCTCCCAGAGTGCTGGGATTATAGGTGTGAGCCACCATACCTGGCCCAAATCACAGATCTTAAAAGTTTCTGATCAAAACAATGGCAGTTTCCATTCGAAATATTCACATTGTTTGTCCTATTTCCCACGATCCTAAAGAAGAAGAAAATCTGCATGGTTGGTGTCACAGAGACTTTACCTTATTCAAATTTGGTTGCTTAATCATAATATTTCAAACATTCCATCCAATTCCTCCTCCTCTGGTTTTCATATGGGCATTTGGGAAAGTGAGGAGCTGCCCTGACTGGTGGGTGTAGGGTACGTGTTGGGGAGCAGGCCCTCTAGTCAGCCTTTGTACCTGAGTTTGGGGGCTCAGCTCTCTGTAGGGAGCAGCAATTGCTCAGTGCTGCCCAGGGCCAGCGAGGTCAAGATGGTTTATTAAGCTTTTCTCCATCAGCACTAAAACTGGACCTTCCTTCTTCACCACCAGCGTGCCTGTCCTACAACTGGCTTAGAACTTGTGTGGGAAATGAAGGGTATTGTTTATTGCTCCCCCATCCCAAATTTTACTTATGCTTTTGATTTTTAAATTTTAATTTTCCCTTAGTCTAACTGATAAAGCCATAGCTCTCTTTATAAAAGAGAGAAAGCGGTAACATTGTTAGTCTTCCTCCGGCTTCGGTGGATCTGGACATTCATTAAGTAACAGATAGAAGAACAGAACTCTCCTTGCTTTTCTGGTTCTGTTAAAACGTTTCTTTCAGGTTAAAAAAGGAGATAACCCTCTGATCTTTCACAAGGTCTCCAACAGATGACCCAAGCACTTCCCCCACCTGCGCCACCTGCGCCACCTCCCAAGCTACTCCAGCACCACACCTGGACTGCAGCGCTGCCACCCTTGTCCACCTTCGGGGCAGCCCATCTGCTCACACATGCTCTTCTTTTTTTTTAGACAGAGTTTCACGATGTCACCCTTGGTAGAGTGCTGTGATGCCATAGCTCACAGCAACTTCAAACTCTTGGGCTTAACTGATTATCTCGCCTGAGCCTCCAAAATAGCTGGGACTACAGAAGCTCACCACAATGCCCAGCTATTTGTTATTGTTGTTGTTATTGTTGTTTAGCAGGTCCGGGCTGGGTTCGAATCTGCCAGCCCCGGTGCATATGGCCAGCACCCTAACCACTGAGCTACGAGCACCAAGCCCATGCACACTCTTAATAAAGCTCTGCTATTAACTCTACGCAGCTTGGTTCTTTGTGGCTCTTTTCTACCTCTTGACATCCAACAAACATTTTATCAAGTTTCCTCAATATTAGAATAGAAAATTTGTCATAAAATGATCTTTTACTTTTCTCCTCAAAGTGTTTGGTATCAACCTGTGTAGATGGGTTGGCATTTTTAAGACGTTAGACTCAATTTCTTTTTAGGGAAGGGACCAGCAGATCCCTGAATGCCCCCTGAATGCTCTGTCTGCATTACCTGTCTCTGGTGCACTTCAGCAGAAGGGGGAGGGCTTTGGATATAGATGGGTCAGAACCTAGCAATGCTAAGTTTGTGCTGTGGCCCTGGAGAAAGTCACTCTTATTTTCTTTGTGACTTCTTTGCTCATCTCTACATTAGACATCAAATCCTCTGCTCCAACTGGAATGTTGTGAAGATCTGAGATAATATCCCATGCTTTCTGGATTCTAAGTTACTGCCTTGACTTTTTTCCTGAAATGGGGATAAGGCCCTACAATCCTTGTGTATATAACAGAGTGTTTATTTTACTCCTAAAGCTAAAAATGTCTCCGGTGCATGGTAGAGTAGGTGGTAGGAAAGGAGCCGTAGGAAAGGAGCCTGCACTAACCCTGAGGCTGTTCTCAGGGTTATGGGGGGCTGGGGATGAGATGAAGCCGAGCCACTGTCCTGCAGCACACGGCTGGGGCCTGCTCACCCTGCGTCCTCGTCCCAGTAGTAGTGGCTCCTGCCGAGGTAGCTCTGCTCCAGTTTGTCCATCTGCAACGTCCTCACGAAGGTGCCTGTCTTGGACGTCTGCTTCAGCAGGCGATTATGAACATCTGAGAGGATGGAGAAAGTGGTGCCTCGCGGGTAGCAGAGCCCCACTCGGATCCAGTCGCCCCTAGGAGCAGAAGTAGAGTCAGGTGACAAGCAAGGATGTCCAGGCCTCAGGGTGTTGGGGAGAGAGAGAGAGAGAGAGCAATCTCCACAAAGTAGTACCTCCATTTCCATTTCTGCATGGGGAATTTTGAAAGGATGCCTGCTGTGGGAATGACGGGGTTGCAAAGTGGAAGGAGAGGAAGAGCAGCTGAACGGGTCAGTTGTATGTCTCCAGGGCCTCCCCAGTGGGGAAAAGGCATTCTCTCGAGGATTGTAAAGGGCACAGGATGTAAAGGGCCTAGGTTTGGCCATGTCCAGTGTGACTGCACAGCCCATTTCATCTCACTGGGTCTCATTTTTCACATCTGATAAATGTCTTTCTCATAGGAATACCGTAACAGGTAAGTAACATGCATAGAAAATACTTGAAAAAAAAAAAAAGAAAAGAAAATACTTGGACATAAATATATGAAGCCCTATCTGGATGCCATCAGCCTATCACTTTATCTCATCTCTCTCTCTTTATAAAATGGTAACTAATTCCCAGGTATTTTTGCCATTTAATGAGCACTTGGTAATGCCAGGTCCTGCCACCCATTGTCTTCCTCCATTCCTTGTCGGACTCCTGCAAGGTAACTCCATCCCCATCCCACGGATGGCAGAAGGGAGGCTCCCAGGGGTTAGGTGCCCTGCCCAAGGCCACCCACACCCATAATAGTGGGGTCTGGGCCCATGTGCTTCTATTCTTAATGGCCAGTGATGTCAGCCTCTGCAGGCACCTCCCACAGGAATCACATGAGCTGGCCAGACGCTCTGTGCACACCAAGCCCAGGACTTTGCAACAAGGTGTCATTATGGCCACTGACTGTTTTAGCCCTAGCAGCTGTCCTGGATCACAGCAGGCCTGGCCAGGCACCCACTCACTTGTTGAAGTTGATAAGCCAGATGGCGAGTTCAGCGGGAGCCGTGTGGTCCCAGTGGATGGTGTAGCCCTTGTGCAGGGTGACGACCGGCTGGTACTGCTGGTAGTGGGTGCTCCTGGTGAGGGCCCCCTCCAGGTAGAGGGGGTGACTGGGGGAGTCGTTCTTGATGATCTTCATCCGCAGGTTGCTGGTCTTATAGGCCTGAATGTATATCTTTTAAAACCCCAAAAGGAAACACACAATGAGGCTACTATAAGGGATTATGCTAAGAGCATTTGGTTAACATCTGACTACAGACCGCACTTCCAGAGGCACTTTCTCCTTACAGAGACCTTAATAGAAGGCTTGAGTGAAAGAAAGGCCAAATAAGGGGACAGCTCTTCCTGCTAGTGGACGCAGCCCACGCTACTCCATGTGGCTCAGCTAATGCCTCCAGTGCAGCTTCAAAAAGTGCTCTGCTGAGGGACTTCCTGGAGAAACTGGGGAGGAGTTTGCTTAATGGTCAGACAGCACAGTTTGGACAAATGAGAGAGATGTGGAAGAAGGACAGAGGGAGACAGAGGGAAAGAGAAGGCTCATGATTCTCCTGCAGTGCAGCCCACTTTGACGGGCAGCTGTCCTCCCTGAATCTGAGAGTGCACCTGGGTACACTGTCTCACCTGTCCCTCTAGGTTCAACACCTGGCCCCCAGGGTCAGTCCTTGTGGCAACAGTATACAATAGATAAATAAATGTTTTCTCAGTTCAGAGAAAAGCCGGAAAGCAGAACTACTACACACTGAGCTCCCGGGACTACAGCGCCTGGATGCATTAGCCCAGTCTCAGTTTAAAATGCTGTGTCCTATACTCTGGCACATTTTGTATTCACCCTATCACTGTGACCAAGAGGGACCATCACATCAGTGAGTAATGACACGGTGCCTTTGGAAGGCACGTGTTCTCTTCCTCTCTAGTTTTATCACCTGAGTCATTAAGACAAACTTGGATTCTGCCCATCTGATGGCATTGTCATGAGTATTGAAAGAGAAAAGGTATTTTATAAGCTGTAACATCAAGGAAGGAGATTACCAATAATAACTAACCACCCGCCAGTTACCATAACCTGGGGAACTCTAACATTCAGCCGTTTTCTACAGAGGACAAGCAACATACCAGAAAGTAAGGGCAGGAAGGAATTTAATGGTTCCCACGGCTGCGCTAAGTGATGCCGAGAGCCTGACTGCTGCAAAGCGCCAAGGCCTGGGTCACCCCACTTATTCAGAGCATGCCACCCTCTGAGTCTACTTCTCTCCTTTCCTCCTTAGACCATCACACCAACTACTTGCTCCCCTTCACATTTTGGCCCCTGCCCTGCCCACATGTGCAGCAGAAGCCTCCCCCTGAACATTCCATAAGCCCCCTCCTCTCCCAGGGACCTCTTAGGTAGGACTGAGAAAATCCCACCACCTGGGAGAAGGTGCCTCTTCAGAAGTGCATGTCCAGTCTGGCTGGGTGCTCAGCATTGCCAGGCTTCCTTCCACATGCCCTTGTCAGCACTTCCCACTCCCTACAACAGCTTTTCCAACCCTTTATCTCTCTCTGCAGGCTCCTCTCCTCAGTCCCACTCCCCGAATTCTCAGCACATGACCTCACCTCCTACTGTGGAGAGAACTGCCCTGACTTCCTGCTCCTTCCCCTGCCTTCCCTTGGTTCTTCCTTCCCCTGCTCAGTGTTAGCTCCTGCTCTCCTCTGGCAACCCATCCCCCCGGGCCCCTATGGGGTCCCTCAGCCTGACTCTAGTCCTCTCCTTTCTTCCACCCCCAAACACCCTGATTCCTGCCCTGCACAGTGGGATGACAATACCTGCCTGCAGGACAGCAGGGAAGCCACTTCTTCATTCACACACCGTCCTTCCCCACTGGGATACCTGGCTCCCACACTGCCCTCTCTCCCTTCCTCATTTACTTATCAGCCGCTCATCCAAATACAAGCAGTAACAATAATATCCTGATGGCCAGTCGTGGAGTCTGCTGCCCTCCACGCACTGTACAGGCCTGTGCTGTCCTGTGGGAGACACCAAGCCCCGGAAGTGTGGCCAGTGTGGCTCAGGGTCCAAAGTTTAAACTTTAGTTTCATTAATTTAAACTGAAATTTCAAACAAAAGCAATGTAAAGTGTTTTTTCCATCTCAATTACCCTGATTTGATCATTGTACAGTGTGTACATATATCAAAAATCGCACATACCCCGAAAGTAGGTGTAACTATGATATATCAATACAAATAGAAAAATATTGAACATTAAAAAATATTTTGTCCACTAAACATAACTTTATTGCTTTGGTAGGACTACATTCCACCTTGTTGAAAATTGAGTGGGCCATAAGTATAAAATATATAATGGATTTTGGAGACTTAGGACAGAAAAAAAAGTGGAATGTTTCATTTATGATTTTTTATAATGATTATAGTGGTGAGATAGTATTTGAAGTATACTCAAATAAAATATTAATAAATAAATTAGTTTTTCCTGTTTATTTTTACTTCATAACACAGCTACTAGAAAATTCAAGATTACATATGTAGCTTATATTATATTTTTATTGGAGAGGGCTGGTGAAGGATTTTACATGTATTAGCATTCTACTTTCCAAGTGTTCTGACTCTGACTTTGTAAAAATTCTATTGGATGAAAGGGAAAAGAAAGAAGGAGGAAAAATTGTCTATCTCTTTCTGGCCTGGCATGGACCTGAGCATATAGTAGGCACTCAATAAATGCTGGTTGTGTGAACGAGGAGGTGAGTGAGCAGTCCCCACCTGCGCATAGCGCCCACTGCAGATGGCCCCCCTCCAATCTGGAACACTGATGCAGTCTGGGTGCCGGACCAGCCAGTTGTCGTCCTTGGTGAGGTAGGAGCCAGGGTACTCAGACACAGAGCCATCAATGTCGTGGAACACAGATGTCTTATCCCCATCCATGTCCAGTTGATTGAACCAGGGCCCAGGCTCTCCGAAGAACACTCTGGAAGTAATCTAAACAGAGCCCAAGAAAGTTAGGCTGGGCCAGAAGGTGAAGGGAAATTGCAGCCGTCATCAGGCTGGAGTGAGGTTTCCAATTTCCACTGACATTACAAACCAGCCAAAGCAAAGATGCTCTCAGGCTCTGTAAGCAACCGCATGGCTGACCTCTCGGATGGAGCTGGAGCAATAGTCAAAGGTTCACCGGGCCTCAGCTCCCAGACCTCTGTTCCCTGGAGGGCCAGATGCCGTGGGTGAGCACGGGGACTGTGTTGACACCCAAGCTTCGCAGCCTGGAGTGGGAGGGGGGCGCTGTGTGTGAGCGTGTGCGAGAGAGAGGTGGTGGAAGCTGTGCGCACCCACAAAGGGGCAGACGTGTGAGAACCTATGTGAGTGTGTGGAAGTCAGTCTTGCAGCAAGAGCCCCTGGAGATACTGTGACTGACCTCTTCCAGGCCCTCAGCGGTCTGAGTAAAGACATTAAGTAATTTGAGTTTCACATCTTTTCCCTCAGTCTGCCAGTAAGTGCGCAGACAGGCGAAAGGCAGGAGCAGGAAAAAGGAGGGAAGGTCTGGGAACCCACAGCCTCAGGAACAGGCCCTGGATGTGTCCTCACCCCCTCATCCTCAGCTCCTCTTTCGCAGGCTCTGCCTAAGCGAGAAGGCCCCTATTCATTATACTCTCCTCTCAGGGAGACGTTACATAGGCCGTCTTCGGCAAAGACTTCCTTTGGAAACTGCTGGGTTTGTTTATGCCAGCTCAGGTGGCCTGGTCACTAGACTCAGCATGCAGATCTAAGACCTTGGGAAGAACAGTTGTGGGCCCTCAAGTCTTGCTGTAGGCTCCTTCTGAGACCGGCTGGGTTTCCAGCAGGGTGAGAGTGAGCAGGCATTCACCCAGATGTGACCTGCAGGGTGACCTACACTTGTACTTTTCCAGTTGGGATGCAGTGTAAACGGGGACATGGCCCAGCCCACTTGGAGAAGGTTTCTCAACCCCTGCGGTGGTGGCAGAAGCTGTAACTCCAGCCCGGGGGATTAGTGACTCACCACCCGCAGTCTGAGTTTGCTGGGAGCCTGCCCAGGCTCCTCACTCACCGGGACATCCTCGAAGACGATGCCGGTCACGTTGTTATGGGGGCAGCTCTGCCAGGCGTTGTTCAGGCGGAAGGCCAGGGCGCTGGTGTGCCGGCCCTCCAGGGCAGCGAACTTCCGGAAGGTGCAGTTCTGGATGTTGATGGGGCCATCATAGAACTGAATTCCTCTAATTGGAAAATTCCTACAGAGTTAAGGAGGCAAGATTTCAGTCTGAACACCATGGCTTGCCCCCTTGGAGACTCCCCTGGTAAAGCCATCCCTGATTCCCACATCTAGCAACTCCCTCCACCCCAGTCAATGCAGATTCATTAGTTAACTCCCTGAGAAAGCATGCATGAGGCTGGTGACCCTCTGCAGAGAATGCTCAATATGCCGTTCCAGAGTCACTCACATGGCTGAGAGAGGGGCTGCTCTCACCTGGGTTAGCTAGCACTGAAGGACACCCTGATTCTGCCTTTGCAAAAGCTTCTCAAAGATACATATCCACTCAGGTTGGAAGTTTTAGGTGTGTATATATTTTGTGTCCTGACTCTAGCTACAGGAATTATATTTTCCTAGAGAAAAGGAAGAAAGCTCAGGAAGGTAAGAGGGGCCAATCTCATCACTCGGAGCACAGGGACCACCATGCTGCTCACTGGCTCTGGCCCTTGCTCTCCAGAGGGAAGAAACTCCAGCAGAAGGGGACAGACTCCTTACCACTGACCCAGCCTGTGGCTTTCTGAGGAACTGACTGAGTCCATTTTCCCTGTTAACTCATCAGCTCTCCAAGGCCCTCACACCCCTCTCCTGCCACATGGTTATCATCCAGCCTGTGCCTGAACTCCCTGGGCAACACAGCCTGGGACTCCTCAGGGCAGCCCTGCTAGTCTATTGTTGACAAATCTGATGAAAACAAAATCTTTCCTGCATTAACCCAATCTTCACCCTCAGGGCCCATGTGGAATGAGGGTTGTCCCTGATGTGCATGGCACCCTTAACAATGTGTGACAACTGCCCCATGTTGTCCTCCCAGCAACGATCCCCTCTCCTAGTTGAAGACCCTAGTCTGCATGTGACATGGCTTTGGGTTTTGTTGCCCTGGTTTTCTCCTTTAAATGTGTTTTGGACTGACTCTCTTACTTCCCCACCCTCAGAGGCAGATGAAACACTCCCTGGAGTGTGCCATCACCAGAAAATGGGGCTCACGGTCCCTGATCCCAGACATTAACTGACATTAATGTAGCCCAGGACCACATCATGTGTTCTGATGGCCGTGCCGCCCTGGCTGCTCAGATCAACATGATTTTTTTACTTCTCTCTCCCCATTCCAGATTTTATTCCTCTGTGGTTAGTCTCTGTGGCTTCAGCAATCTCTCTGCCTGGTAGAGGACTGAGTAACTCATAGTTGACAAGTAGAAACCTCAGCAGCTTCTTCCCCTCCCTCAGGGGGAGGGGAAGCTGCCAGTCAGATTAAGTCTGGCAGGACAAGGAGCTGCTATGGTGGCAAACCTACTGGCCTATAGGAAGGGTCCTTCCACTGTGGTCCAAGCCACCTGGGCCCCAGATCCTATTGTCCATCATTTCTGTTCCCACGTTGCCACTCTCTCCAACAAACAAGCTGTTCTTTATCTCCTGCTTGGAGCCATCATCATACGGGAAGGTTCCACCACTGCAGAGAGAAGATGGTTGAGATGAGATGTGCAGACATACGCTCCCACACAGGGCCACACACGCAGTTGCTCTTACCTGGCCAGGGTCAGGCCGATGCCATTGTCTGCAAACCTAGGGATAAGAGCAGAAAGTCAGAGTGTGCCTGCCCCTGGGGATGCTGTGGGGAAAGCAGTCTTCACACAGGTAGAGGCTTTGCTGAGGGTCTTGGGACTCCCCCATTCTGCACAGTGAGGTGATATTCAGGTCCCTTCCCACTCAGCCTCTGACTGCAGAGAGCACCTGGTAATCCTGGAGGCTCTCAGTATTTGGTGGCACTTTGTATTCCACCGCAGCATGCAGACTGCGGACCATGTGCCTCTCCCTCTAAACCTCCTCTCTGTGAGCACAGGGCTCAGTGGGAGGTTATCAGGAGAACAACCCATTCTCAGGACCTGGGCTGGGTAAAGTAGAGTATGTGAATGCAGTTCCACTTTCCCTTTTGCATCCTCACTACAATTTCAGCCACAGCTGGAAGCCCAAATAGCTGATCTCTAAGCTTCCTGGAGGTCAGGCGGGTGCTAGCCCTGCCAAGAGCAGGGGCAGTGCTGCACGTGCACAGGGCCAGCTCCCGGGCTCCCTGCTTGGCCCTTTTCAAAGGTCAGGATGAACATTCTCCTGGAGAGAGCCAGGTCAGGAGTGACAAGGGACTGTGTGGGTCTGTGCTGCTAGATTCTGTGGCCAAACCTGGCAGCCACCTTCATTTCCTTTGTCACTGGGGCAGATACAGTTGGTCTCCACGCCTCTCCTGCCTTTGCCTGCCTGCACACCCTGCTGGGCTCATCTCCCTGCCAATCTCTCTGCTTTCTAAAACCTCCAGTGGCTCCACATCACCCACAAACCCAAGCTCATGGGTCTGATGAGTCGCTGGTCCTACAGCCTGCTGCTTTCCAGCTCCCTGCCTGCCCCAAGTATACTGCTCACTCTCTTTCAGGGCACACTTGCTTTTCCCTTTCTCTAAATCCCATCTAGCTCTCTCATCCCAGGGCTATCATGCAGGGTCTCCTCCAGCTTTTTTCTAGAACTTTTCTCTTCGTGTCTCCCAGCCCTCTCATGGACTTCACCATCATTCCTGTCACCTAGTTCTCTGGATGGGGCCCTTATCCTCCTCCCTGTCCCTGGGAACTTCACTGAGACTCACAGGTCTTATGCTCACCAATCCAGTGACTTTAAAATCAGTCACTTTTCACACCTGTTCTTCCACAGTTTGGGGCATTTCCACATCATGTCTCACAAGCACCTCAACTCAACGTGTCTAAAGCAATACAGTCATTTTCCATCCAGCCAACACACTATCCCAGAGGCTCAGTTTCAGCCTCTGCTGCCAAGTCGTGGCTGGCTGCCCTGCCTCCAGGAGCACCCCACACACCCTGGCCTGCATCAGGGGTTACTAGAGAAAGCTTTCTCAAATGGCCACATTAATATTGGTACAAAGTCCTTGAAGGGATCACCATCTTCACTCAGCCCCTGACTGCACTAACCTTGTCCACTGTAGGATGCAGCCTTGGTGGCGGCCAGATTCTGGACTATTTGGATGTGTGTGGCAGACAAATAAAAGATACGCCCCCATTCACAGGGGTAGGGAGGCTTTTTTTTTTCTTTTTTTGAGACAGAGTCTCACTCTGTCACTTGGGTAGAGTAGAGTGCCTTGGTGTCACACCTCACAGCAACCTTAAACTCTTGGGCTCAAGTGATCCTTTTGCCTCAGCCTCCCCCAAGTAGCTGGGACAACAGGCACCTGTCACAATGCCCAGCTGTTTTTAGAGACAAGTTCTCTCTCTGGCTCAGGCTGGTTTCCAACTCATGAGCTCAGGCGATCCACCCACCTCAGCCTCCCAGAGTACTAGGATTACAGGTGTGAGCTACAGGGCCTGGCTTCACAATGTTTTTGACTGCCCCAAATCTGGCATTTACTGTCTTTGAAAAGACCTAAACGTCAAAATGCCCAACCAACCAGAACCAAGAAATCGCTGGACTTAGAACACCGCAGAGAATTCTAGCACTGACATTACCTCATTTCCCTTCCACTCTGGGCTTCCAGCTTCCTCCTGCCTAGTGTCCCCCTCAGGTGTCACTGGGCCTCTGCTCTGGAGCAGCCTGGCAGCCTCGCCTGTGGACTAGCATATCATACTGAAGGAAAGCTCTTCCCTCCACTGAGCCGACTCTGTGCCATGCTGGGGACTTCTACTCTCAAGAGCCTAACAGAGCGAGACCCTTCCCCAGTCAGCTCTCTTCTTCCCTACCTCCAGTCCCTTCTCAAAGCCCAAGGCTTCTCTTCTCCCAGGCAGAGTGACACTCTCTCCCCCAGAGAGGCCCCTTTGCATCTCTGGCTCCCACTGCATCTGTCTAGGGCTCTGTCCCTGAGTCAGTTCTTCTCTAGATCTCCGCTCTCTCCATTTCTCTCTCTGCTGATTCTGCTCCTCACACACTTTTCACTTCCTCTTGTTTCCTTTCACCTTTATTTCTCCTTTAGTCACAAGAAAATGGAGAAGTCAGCTTGGCGCCTGCGGCTCAAGTGGCTAAGGCGCCAGCCATATACACCTAAGGTGGCAGGTTCGAATCCAGCCTGGGCCGCCAAACAACAATGATGGCTGCAACCAAAAAATAGCCGGGTGTTGTGGAGGGCACCTGTGGTCCCAGCTACTTGGGAGGCTGAGGCAGGAGACTTCCTTGAGCCCAGGAGTTGGAGGTTACTGTGAGCTATGATGCCACAGTATTCTACCCAGGGGGACAGCTTGAGGCTCTTCTCAAAAAAAAAAAGAAAGAAAGAAAATGGAGAAATCCCTGTATTGCCTATAATCAAGAATTTCTGATCTCCCATTTTTAATACAAAGGGAAAACAATGAGAACATGTCACTATATCCCCTAACACAAGTTCTAGCTCAGCCACCTGTCCCTCCAGGTCCCTGTCCAGGGTGGGCAGGTGGCTCTACACGGGACCCTTACACAAGAACTTGGGGCTTTCTGCCTTTTCCATCTGGGCCTTGGAGTCCAGTGACTTGGAGCTTCAAGACCAAGCCCAAACACTTACCTTGGGAAACTCACTAAATGGAACTTTGGTTTACGTCTCTAAAATGGAGATAACCATTTATATCTTTGAGAAACACAGTAAGAGAGAAATGCAACCAAGGGTTCAGCACACAGCAGGTACCTACCATATTCTGGCTTCCTCCTTCTTCCCTCCCTCAGCTGACAGGCTGTGTGACCTTGAGAGAGCCAGCCCCAGTGACTGGAGGCAAATCATGACCCACAGCACTGTAGGCTGAAGCCAATTTTTATGTTTTATTTTTATTTTTATTTTTTTTGAGACAGAGCCTCAAGCTGTCCCCCTGGGTAGAGTGCCATGGCATCACAGCTCACAGCAACCTCCAACTCCTGGGCTCAAGCGAGTCTCCTGCCTCTGCCTCCCAAGTAGCTGGGACCACAGGCGCC
>CAUYQV010008734.1:0-14055 GCA_963574575.1 Galagoides demidoff | reverse complement strand
CCTTTTCTCTGTATCAATAATTATTAACTGTTATTTTTCTGGTGACAGTATGCTGGCGTCTGTTAGTCTCGTGATGTTTGTGGTAGCCGCGGTCACATTGTTCTGTGACAGTGATCCTTGTCTTTGTTTTATGGGGGGATCGTTCACGGGCTAGAGATCAGGTATCACAGGCTAGAAGTCGTATTTCACAGGGACACATGCTTGGCTAACTAGGTCACACTCCCCCAAATTCCTGGTTTGCTTCAGGGCCCTTTCCCACTTCCTTGTCCGGAGTCCATAACTCTCTCCTCCGCCGGCGGCCCCTTTGACCTCCTTCCCTCCCTAATCACATAGGACTAGAAAACGTAAATATCTTTTTAAAAGGTACCAAGATCTTGAGACAAAAGATGATTATTCGTGATAACTTTACATTCAAACACCTTCAAACCATAATCTGGTGCACGATTAGCACCGTCTGGAACCTGGTGTCATGATGTGCCCTCATCTGCTGAGACTTTTGCTGAAGGCCACAGATAGTCTCCCAGACTGTCCCTGCGTCGGCCCCCATCAGTTGACTTTATGGAAAATGGGGGACTCGGGGAGACATTGCAGGTTTTTGTGTGCACAGCAGAGTCCTTCCTCCCATTCTTCATGTCTTCCTTTTCTCATTTAACCACTAACATGTATCACTTTTACAATTAAGAAATTCATAAATACAAGAATCAAAGTTATTGCATGTCAAAGAAATGAGCAAAACCAGGGAACAGCAGCCTCCCCCGTGCAACCAAACCCCACTGCGGGGCCTGCCTCGCCACCTTGGAGGACAGGAGAGAGGAGCGCCGAGAAGGGAAAACCCAGAATCTGTGTTACGAAGCATCATTCCCCGAGAGAAAACAATATTTAAATAGCCTGGTTTTGCCACCGAAGAAGGAAAACTTGCTTTTAGGCATGAGAAATAGCTTCCATTTGGGGTGAGAGTTGGCAGAAGGTCCCTGGCTCCCACCCCGAGGGGACAGAGCCTTTCCCGTGTATCCGGAGAACGCTGCGGGCCCAGGTCTCAGCGTGCACCTGCCTCTGTGCCCTTCTTCTCCCAGCCCAGGCCCAGCCCCTTTCTGGACAGACCGTCCCATCTGCAGACAGCAGCTGTGGAGTGACTGCCTCTTAGGAAGCACCAGATTGTAAATATTTTCACTCAGGACAAGATGTTTCATGAGACAAAGTCTAAACATAATGCAATTATCAATTTTTAAAAGTCGCCTTATGGGAGGGCATTTGGCTTGAAAGCTCAGTGCAGATGGCAGCTAAGATGTGTCAGCCGCTGAACACACCGCCAAGCGTCCACAGGCAGATTGGGTCCCATGCAGGGCCACTGCAGAATTTCCAGAAGGAGAATGAGTCTGAGTTGTTTCCCAAATCACCACTCTGACTGATGGTGGGGTGTTTAGGGGGGACACCCTAAGGACAGCATGTCTTGAAATCTGTTTTCTACCTTCAAAACTTTGTAAGAAATAATGATTCTTTTGTGCAGGCAATGTCACCGTCAGCACTTTCACTCAGTGTCCTGTGCACACACACACACACTCACAGTATTTTAAACTACCGTCATTTGTTAATATTGGACTTCTGCCTCAAAACGAATTAATAGTCTTTGTAATTATGGAGAGACATCTACTGTATAATACTGCAGCTTGACTAGTTGGCTGGTTTCTGTAACATCAAATCACTCACATTTTATTATTTTATTATAAGCTCTACAAATTTAGAAAGCCATTTGACATGACGAGTAGGTTTGTGATGTTTAAAACTCCTTATAGAATCTACAAAATGCAAATTTCTAAGGGCAGAGGGTCTGGGGAAAGGCGAGGAAAGATGCACTGGGCGTCCGCTTCCAGGCGCGATGGGGCAGTAAGGAGGCAGCACCCTCAGCAGCTCCGAAACTGGACAAGGCACACGGCAGCCGCGGTCCAATGCAGGAAGCTGGCAGTGCCAGACGGCGGAAGGTTCCCAAAGATAGGGCAAGCTTTTACTGTCCCAGTTTCTCCTCAGGGTCAGACTGTGAACTCTGGGTATAGGAAAGGACCCTTAAAGAGCCCCCCGAAGGCAGCACCTGTGGCTCAAAGGAGTAGAGCGCCGGCCCCATATACCGGAGGTGGCAGGTTCAAACCTGTCCCCCAGCCAAAAACTGCAAAAAAGCCCCTGAACAAAGTCCTTGCTGAGCTGGGGTGAGAGGACTCTGCACTCGGGGAGGCAGCGGGAGCCACAGTGCGGTGGCCAGCAGAGTTCCAGGGCTGAGGGGCAGGGCAGGGAGACAGCTACAGGGACCTCGCAGTGACTCCCAGGTCTGTCCTGACCCTGTGTGCCCATGTGGAGCCGCCACACCAGCATAACAACCCCGGGGAAGTCTGCACCGAACAACCCCAGCAGCTGCACAGAACAAAAAGACACTCACGGCTGACCTCTGGGGTCCAGTGGAGACGGGGGCCACATCCTGTGAGAGGAACTGAGCCCTGAAGGGGAGGCAATTCTCAGGCCACCCTCACGATGGTGAGAAAAATGAGGTCAAAGGCCACAGCAATTTGCAAGTAACTCAACCACCCGCTGGACGGGTTTCTGTACTCCGCACGGAGAGCCAGCGAGATGCTGACACGGAGGATGCTGCTGGCCTCTCCTCACGTGGCGTTGGGTGGTGGGTCCCCTGGCACCCTTTCTAATGAGTGTGGGGTCAGGGTCAATGTCTCCTGTTCCGTTTCTGTGAGTGTCCCTGGTCCACCCACTGTGTCTGCTCTCTTTCTTCTCGGTCAGCCTGCCAGGTATTTATCAACTTGGATGACCGTTCACAGAGCCAGCCTCTGTTTCCATGAATATTTTCCATTCTTCTGTCCTCCGTTCCACTGGTCCTGGCCTGGCCTGTGCCGTCTCCTCCTCCTGCCGCTGCTGCTTGACGATGCTCCCCTCTGTGGCCTGTGTACAACCTTCCTTACTGATTCCAGCCTTTCTTCCTTTCCAATTCCCCCATTCTGTGCTGGGAATTTCCCACTAAGCATGACTTTGGCTGCATTTCATGGATTTTGATATTATTTATATATATATATATATATATATTTTTTTTTTTTTTTTTTTTTTTTTTTGGAGACAGTATCTAACTATGTTTCCCTCGGTAGAGTGCCATGCCTCACAGCTCACAGCAACCTCCAGCTCTTGGGCTTAATTGATTCTCTTGTCTCAGCCTCCCAAGTAGCTGGGACTACAAAGCGCCGGCCTCAACACCTGGCTATTTTTTGTTGCAGTTGTCATTATTGTTTGGTGGGCCCGGGCCAGGCTCAAACCTGCCAGCCTCGGTGTAAATGGCTGGCGCCATAACCACTCTCCTACGGACGCTGAGCCAATATGTTATATTTTGATTTTTACTTAGTTAAACGTATTTTTTAAATCTCCACTGATGCTCCCTCTTTCATGCCTGGGTCATTTAGAAGAGTGTCCATTAGTTTCCTGGTAGGTAGAGGGGGCTTTACATTATCAAATTCAAGTTTAATTCCACTATGATAGAAGAACACACTTCATGTAAATTCTGTTTTAAAAAATGTATTAAGGCGCCGGACAGGGTGGCTCAGCCCTATAATCCTAGCACTCTAGAAGGCCAAGGCAGGTGGATTGCTTGAGCTCATGGGCTCAGGACCAGCCTGAGCAAAACTGAGACCCCATCTCTCTTCAAAACAGAAAAAAACTGAGGCAAAAGGATCACTTGAGCCCAAGAGTTGGAGGTTGCTGTGAGCTATGACACCATGGCACCGTACCCAGGGTGACAGTTTGAGACTCTGTCTCAAAAAAAAAAAAATTTAAAAATGCGTTAAGATTTGTTTCGTGGCTGGAATTTGACCAGCCTTGGCAAAAGGCCTGGTGCACCGGACCAGAATGTGCTGGGGGGCAGGGAGGTTCCTAGGCGGGGCTACTTGGAATTTTCTAGTCTCCAGAGTCTGCTGCTTGTCCCATCAAGGACGTGCGGACTCGGGTGATGACGGTGGCCCCCTCAGATCTGCTCTGTCTCCTGCAAGGACATGTTCATGATCACTGTGTCTTCGTGGGAAACTGCTCCCTTTATCCCAGGGAACAGCCTCTCAGCGTGTAGTGCCCCCGTGGCCTGGCTTTCTGCGTCCTCTACTTCTGACCCCACCAAGCTGGAACATGGGATGAGCTTCTCACGCGGCACGTGGCTGGGGGCTGCGTCCTCATCCCATCTGATGCCCGTGTCCCTGTCACGTCTACAACACTCCCATTTAAAGGGGTGTTGATGGGTCAGGTGAACCCGTGTTACCCTGGTAGCTGTTTTATAGTTGCTGTGCTTGTTCTTTATCTTCTATCTCTGCCATCTTAAGTTAAGGTGACCAGATTTTAACATTGATAAAGCAGGACACCATTGACGGGGGAGGGGGTGGGGTTCTTAATTAAAAATTTGGTCTATATGGAGCAACAAAAATTTTCATAGAACGCAAAAATAGTGTTGTAATATATTTTTTAAATTTCAACATAAGAATAATGTACAAAGATAATACATTTAAAATTATGTATAGTATTATTTTATTCTTTGGCATATTTCTCATTTGAGTGAATTTTTTTAGTAGATTGCTGTCATTGTCTAAAAGGTCATGAAATTTTTCACAAGAATTTGTTAAATTATATTTCACACATAAAATGGCTTTCAAAGTCTCAGCACTTAATTGTGATTTTTCTGATGTCCACACTTTATTTACCGTAGAAAAAACGCATTCAGTCTCAGCATTAGTTCCTGGTAAGGACAGCACATATCCCACAATTTTTAGTGCATTATTGTATGGAACATGGTTTGTTTCAAAATGATGAAATATTTCTAACCATTTGTTCTCTATTGTGATTTTTGCTGATGCCCAAGATTTAACCTTTTCCTTATCAACATATTTTTTTAATAATGATACCTCATAAGTCGTGTCACTTCAAGGCAGGCGCTAGACCTTTTGCCACCACTATAAAATATAAATAATATGAGTACTGTCTGCTAAATTCATGAAATAAATAAATAAATTACTTACCTAAGTTATCTGAATAGCTGATTTGTTGACATCACTTGTTTAACTACCACTAGCATGCAGTACGATGTGTATCATCTGAGAGACAGTTACAAAATGTTTTCGTGGTTGGCGATGCCAAAAAATGCCATTGTTCATTAAGTCGAAACAAGGGGGGTCGAATTCTAACAACTGATCAACAACGCGAACTTTGATAAGCAGTTCTCAATAATCAGTTCTCAAGAATTATTTGTTATTATTAAAGTTTAACATTATAAAATTAACAAAAATAATATAAAACATGGCAGCTGAAAACCATATATTCCCTTCCCGTTCTCCTGCCGTTCCCTAGCTTGTCGTGCATTCTTTCCAAACATTGGGACTTTTTTAAAATGCTGTGGGATGTGGGACAAATTGTTAAAAATTGGGACTGTCCCACCAAAAGCGGGACATCTGGTCGCATTACTTTAGGTCCTAAGTTTCTTAGGTAATTGCTGTATATGAATATATAGCTGTTTGTAATATTCTTTATTTGGAAATTTGAGGTATCAAAATACCAATGCCCTGCCAGTTTAAGGGTACATGTAGAACTGAACTTTGAGTTACTGTGCAAGATTCTTTTTTCTTCTGAGGCTGTCATTTGTAATGTGTTTTGGGAGAATCCTTCAGATCAAAGTTTTGGTTGCAATTATTGTTTAGCATCAAAGCCTATTGTTCCTTGCAAACTCAAATCTGTGAGCTTGGTACAAAGTCCAGGTACAACATTCCTATCAGAAGCCGTCCTTATAGTATCTTGTAAAGTGCTTTTGAATTAATAAGTATTAGCATAATAAAGAAAAACTGTAATAAGAATAAAAAGTAATAATTTTAATATTGTCTAAGCACAATAAATTACAAAGACACAAAGAAAAATAGCCCAGAAAACATAATTTAAGGAGATAAAAGTTGGTAAGCTTGTTTTTTAAAGCATATACAGCAGAGTGTTATAAAAGAATTATTTATCACACATGATTTCTCTTTATTTGTTTTGGTTATTACTGGGTTTCCAAAATGTTCTCATTGACTTTCAAATAGTTAAGGGTATTGGGAGGAAAGTTGAGACCATCCTTGCCACCTCCTTATTTTTACATGGCAGCTATCAGTTTGTGTGGAATCAACACCAAGCATTCTTTCATGGATATTCTTTTCTAAATGACCTTTCACTTCTAAAATTTGTGCAGTGGAATGCTATGCCACATTTATCTCACTTTCTCAGTGACGGAGATGATGAAATGTGGAGCAAAATGAGACTCTAAAATGTCATGGAACTATTAAATATTATAAAAATACTACAAACTCTCATATGAAGTAGACTGAAATGTTCCAAGAATATCTGTCATTCACATCTCAAAGGGAAGATTATTCAAACCTTGAATTATTTTATGTGATACCTAACTATCTAGCCTCATTCATTTTTGGTGTATATAGTTACATTGGCACAGGTATTGCCTAAATAGTAAATTTCTGTTTAAATGAAAAAATGAAACCTATGGTATTCTCTGAATTCTTAACTAGCTAGTGGTATGGGAGGTCCTGTTAGGGGTGGGTTTGTTTCAGTGGGAGGATGGAATGATCTATGTCATTCAAAATATCTAAAATCACATGGTTCATGACTGTATTTCAAAATATCCTTTATTTTATTTTATTTTAGACAGGGCCCCACTCTTTGCACAGTGGAGTTCAATGGCGTGATTATAGTTCACTGTAGTTTCAAACTCTGGGGCTCAAGTGATCCTCCTGTCTCAGCCTTCCAAGTAGCTAGGACTATAGAAATGTATCACCACACCTACTTGATTTTTTTTTTTTAAATAAGGTGGGTGTCTCACTGTGTTGCCCAGGCTAGTTTCAAGCTCCTATCTACATGTTTATTTAAAATGTAGATAACAAGTGTGAAAAAGAAAGTTCTGATGGATGACAGGTTACTCCTAATAACATGACAGTAAATAAAAATTAACACTGAAAACAATCAGGAAATTTCAGCTTTTCATCTGGAATTTGTCTGCCAATTTATTCGTATCTACAGGTGAGCACAAAATTCACTAGAGTTATTGTAAAAGAATTTATAGAAAGTTTTAAATGTATTTTAATGGCAATTTGGTCCCAAAGAAAAATCATAGAAATAGGTAGTATCAATGGCACTGCCAGTGTCCTGGTTGTCTAGAGAAAGGAAGAGATGAGTTAAGAGAATTACAATGGCAGTTTGGCCAACTGTGCCAACATGTGGTTTCTAATTGCAAGTGTGGTTTATGACAGGAGAAAAATACTCTGTGCTTCATTGGTTGAGATGGAAAGCAGGACTTTTATGGAGTGTCAGGGAACCAGATATGCAGGTTGGGAGATAGCAATCCCACTCCATTGGGAGAGAATGAGAACTAATTGTGTGTCTGCATCCAGAGAGATGAATTTGAGACGGAAACTTTAGTTTCTATGTTTGTGATAGTCAGCTCTTTTATATTTTGCAGCATGTAAATTGTTCAAAATTGAGCCATCCCTTGAGAATTCAGCCTAAAGTCTCCCTGAAGAGGAAAAACTGTACACCCATTTCTCCCTAGATTTGCCCACTAGTTCAGGGCAGGCAGTCAGACAACAGTAGAAGTGAAACAATGAAGATTTGCTTCTTTACTTTGGCTTAGCTTCAAAATCACTCTATCCCCCTATCTCTAGCTATTGTGCTATGGCTAAAAGTCAGGTTAGGGAGCCCTTAGAGAAGTATCAACACGGTAGGAAATTTATCTCCAGTTTACTCTAGCATTGCACAGCCTCTGTGTGTCTATGCTCAGGTACCACCTGGAATTAGAGCAGCCTTCACAAGTGGGAGGAATGGGATTCATCCATTCTTGTTTGGAAGGAGAACTCGTAAAGATTTAAGAGTTGACATCTTTTGGTTGTCTTTTTTGTTAAATTCAGTTTAAGATTTTCCTAGTTTTTGGTATATCAAGTGATTTTCAATTGAAGCGGAGACATTTCTCTATTATTGTATGCAACTGTAGATATTATTGAAACTTTTGTTTTAACTGACTTTGACACCTTTCCACCAAGGGAAGCAGTGGGTGTCACCTTGCCACTCCCTCATGGAGTTAGAATCCCCAGTTCTCCACTTGTTCTCAGTTAACACACTGTATGGCTGGTTGTCCTTGTTCTGCATGGGTGGAATTTCCAGATCCCTGCATGGTCTCCCTGACATCACAGTGGAAGTGACCAGGGCACCTTGTTCCCAGGGCATAGTGGTTTGATACCTCCTATGTATTGGGGGAGGGGACAGACACCTGCTTCTTGCTGAGTAGGGGTGGACGTCCAGACTTCCTACACTGTCTCCATTGATAACTGTGGAAGATGCTTCATTGTCACCTGCCAGGCATAACGTCCCTGGCTCTCTACTGAGCCTTCTTTGACACCAATGTGGCAGAGGTGTTAGGAGTACTTGTTCAAGCCTCATGAGGGTGGAAGTCTAGTATTTCCGCTCAGCCTTTGCTGGCATATGGGGTCACCATTTCTACTGTGGCATTTGGCTGAAGTAGAGTGCTTATTGTCTTGTGTTCTGTCTTGCTAATCTACCCCTTTCCTGGTTATATGGCTAGAAAGAGCACTTTTGTTGAGGCTTCTTATGCTCCCTACCCATGAGCATTCTGGGGGTGCCGACGTCTATGCTTCTTGGTGTTTCCAGGTTTATGACTTTGACAGCTACAAATCTGGAATATTTGAGGCAAAAGGAAAATTCAAGGATCTCACCACTGTGTTGTTTCTGGGATTCAGAGGTCCCCAACAGCTCTTACCTCCCTTCACCTTAGAGAGTCTTCCTACATTTATTTTGTATATAACATCTGGGGGTAGGGGGACTTGTTGTTTGTTTGTTTAGTTGGATTTAGCAAGAGGATTAGAAAAAGGTAAGTCTATCTTTTCAGAAGCAGGACTCCTTGCTATTCAATTTTTGGGTTTATTTGTTTTTTTCCCCAATCCTATATGAGAAAGTTTAAAAAAATACAAGAGAATATGAAAGAATTGTACCCCCACATATCTACCACTTAGATTGAACACTTAACATTTTATATATTTGACTCTACTGCATATTTATCCATCTGCCCAGTCCATCTATTTGTCTGTTATTTTTACTGGACCTCAGTACACATCCCCCCTAAACCCTCAGCGTGCATATCATTAATCAGACTTTACTGTTTCTGGTTTTCTAAGGTAAGTTTTACATAAAGTAAAATGTACAAAATCACAACCACCACTGGATGAGCTTTGTAGAATCCCACCATTACTGCGGTAATTTTTATCACTTCCAGAAGTTCCCTCCAGCCCCTTCTCATGTAACTCCTACCTCCCTCTCACTTCAGGAAGAAACTACTGACGTAATTTTTTTTCTTTTTCCTCTTCTCCCCCCCTTCCTCTTCTTCTTGCTGTAAATTTCATTTTGCCTGTTGGAGAATTTCATATAAATTTCTTCTATTTCATATAAATTCTACAACTGGCATAAGTCTGTAGTCTCCTTTTCTGCGTTACTTTACCAGCACAATACTCTTGAGCTCTGTTCATGTTGTTATATGTATCAATAGTTCTTTTCTTCCCCGCTGCTGACACCTATTTTATTGAGTGAATAATACCATGGTTTGTTCATTCTGGCCTGTTTCCAATTCTTAGCCACTTGAAAGTTGGGCAGGTACAAGCCATTGCTCTCTCCTCTCTGCTTAGAGCGTAGTGCAAAGCCACTTAAGCTCCTGTGCCATTCTTCTGATTAATAAAATGGCAAAGCGCTACAAAGATACGTTTTAATCACGCAGGCTGCTCACATTTTCCACGTATTTCTCATTGTTAGTTCTATCTATCCGTTTATCTGATGTTGAAAACATTTGTGCAACAGAATCAAAAGATAGTTTTAGCCTTGTAAAAATAGAATTTGGCTTCCTGGCACCAAATTTTATTTTGTGAAGGGGAAACAATGGCTTTAACGACACCATAACTGTAATATTCATTACTGGGAATGCCAAAGTGGCCTCTGGAGGAGCTTCTTATTTCAGGCATACTTACAGGACTCTATTTCTGCACAAAATATTGATGTGGTTGCTGCAGATGGGTTCACGGGTGTCTCATAGACCCTGATTTATCTGGCCCCGCCTATTATGTCAGTGTCTTGCTTCTTTTCTCTTTCCCCAAAATGACTTCCTAAGGGAACTATACCTTCCGATTGGTAGGCTTACTGATTGATACCAGGGAGTCCTACCAGCTCCCAAATGGGACAAAATACACTTTCTGTGCGATTCATGAGAGTAGGCATGCCTACTGTGAACAGTCCAGGAAGGAACGGAGGATGTTTCGTACGTTTATTACAACCTTTCTCTGGCTTTATTTTTCTTTATACAGTTGACGGCCTGGACAAAGCTTCTATAGCAAACTCAGATGGCCCCACCGCAGGTTCTCAAACACCTCCCTTCAAGAGAAAGGGGAAACTCTCCACCATCGGTAAAATCTTTAAGCCTTGGAAGTGGAGGAAAAAGAAGACAAGTGACAAATTTAGAGAAACATCAGCAGGTATGACTGTCACATCTTTGTTAGAAGATATCCTGAAGTAAAAATTCATGTTTTGCAGTATTTCTTTTCTTTTTTTTTTTGTTTCAGAGAAAAAAATTTACGTTGGAAATGAAATTATTTCATTAAAGGATGAAATAACTCAGAGTTCTTATTTGCCCCTTTTTTTGTACTGACTTCTGCTTTCTAATATATCCTTATTTTTAAATATGTATTTGGAAATTTAATTTTATAATATAAAAAACTGATGTGTGAGGAGGCAGCAGGTGAAATAGTGGAAAATGAGAGGTGGAAACTTTATCTATCAATGCTGTGGATTTAGCAACACCTGCCTTTATATACTCACACTATTATGTGTATATCTGTCTGGTTCTAGTTGCACAGCTTTATTTCTTAATTAAAACTTTAAAAATGTGTTTTTTTGAAGTATTTGTTCTACGAATAAGATTTAAATGGGTATCTGAAAGTGCTGCTGTGTTTGTTTAATCTTAAATTTCCATCATAGCGTTAGGACAAAGAGATGGTCTGTGTGCTAGGAGGGCCCTAACCTTCTTGGTGTGAAAATCTTTGATTATTAATTTAATGTGTGGGCTTTTTTAAGCCTTAAGAATTACATTGTTGAGTGCCTTTCTTATGGACTCATAGAGGAAGTTGACTTTAAGTCTCAGGGAAGAATTAAGCCCAAATTAAACTTGCGCCAGTGTCCATGGTGTTTGAAGAGAGACAAGCATTTCTCTCTTGAGTAAATTCAACATTCTCCATAATTAAAAAGTAATCCCTTCATCAGAAACCCTCATTACACCACAGTCTAATATTGTCAGTGCACATCTGGGGTCTTATTGGTCTGTGCTAATATAAGAGCTGACTTTTCCTTCTAGAGCTGTGAAGTAGAAAGTAGAACACACAAGGATGTGGGCTAGAGAAAATCATCTCTGATGCGTCTGCAGCTATGTCATTTCTTTGAGCATTTCATATTTAACAAGAAACAATGATAAGCTAGCTGGAATTTATTTTGAAATAATTACAGAGGAGTGGTGAAGTAGGAAAGAGTATAGACAAAAGAAGACTGGCAATGAGTTGGTCATGGTTGAAGCTGGGCAGTGGGTACGCGAGGTTTATTATTCTAGTTTCTCTACTTGTAGATACTGGAAATCTTTCATAATAAAATGAAAAAGAAGAGAGACTTGCTGAAGCCTCTTCATCGCCTAAGTGGCCGGGTTGCCAGACAGTGGGTAGTGGGGACAGAGTGCTGAGTAAGGACACTGGGTGGTGGTCTTGCCAGCAGGGTGCCGAGTGACCTTGTGCAAGTTGGATCAGCCTCTAAGCTGATTGATTTCCTTTCCTACAAAATCAGGTTGTTGAATGAGCTTCATTTTAGATGCTTCAGTTCCAGATGCTGTTGGTCCCCAGGGAGATCCTGATTCTCCCAGTCCTGGGCTGGGCACCTTGTTCTCCCTTGTTCTTTGGTTATGGATAAAACCACACTGGCCTTCTTACACGCCTCCCTAAGCATTGGGGAGAAGAATCTGGTTCTTCAAGTTACCATGACTACCCAAGATGGGGAGGGAAGGGGGGTGTCAGGGTTCCAGACAGCAGCATTGAAAAGATTCGGAGCAGAGAGGATGGAAGTCTCCTCACTTGCCTCTCTTGCCCTTTACTCCCTGAGTCCGAGCTACTAACTTTTCTCTCATTAAAGTAGAGAAGACATCTGCAAAGAATGTCTCCATGCTCTTTCCTTGTCACCTTGTTTTAATTATTCTAACAGCAGGGAGGCTGCAACACCAACTCTGAGTATTTAAGAAAAGTCCTTTTTTAAACAGGATTTAAGTTATGTCATCCAGTATTTATTCAGATTGAGTATCACCCGTCATCCTTCGTATTATTTCCTTTTCAAATTCATGTAGAACTTTACATAAGGTTAGCTCTAAAACATTATTTGTGGATATTTACAATCCCTGGTTCCTAAGGACTACCAAACTACACCAAAAACTGAAAAAGTTATTAAATGCCTCCTCAGCCTATTTTTTCTGTCAAAATTGCTGTATTAATAGAATAAAAACAAGCCAAGTATATGCATTAATAATCTTTTGTGAATTTCTGTGCTGCATTTACATGTGATCATTTGTTTTAAGCCCATATGCCTAATGTTTTACTTGAACTTCGTGAGATGTGGTACAATACCCCATTATAAAGTATTTTATTGTCACCCTATTTTTTTCCTCATAATTTTTTATTAAATCATAACTGTGGACATTAATGCATTTATGGGGACAATGTGCTGATTTTATATACAATCTGGAATGTACATAAAATGTCAATTCCACGCAATTTCCCCTCTTGCTTTTCAGAATCTACCCTATTTATTCTTCAAGTTCTAAGATCAATGCAATCATTTCAAGATTCCCCTTGACCCATGGGTCTGCAATCCATTCCCTCTGTAGTGCCATGTATGTGCTTCTATGCCTCTTTTGGCACTTACATTTTCTTTTTTATTTTTTCATAATATTTTATTTCATTATTTTTTTATTAAGTCTTTCGTACATAGAGCATAAATATATTTATGCCATCATAGGATTCAATGTGATGATTATTTGTACAAATTGGAATGTTTACATCCTATTAAACAGCATAGCCTTCACCACTTTTACCCTATTACAGGATTAAAACATTTATGCTCTACACCTGATAGATCCAACTGGTACTTCCAATATGCTCCATAGTTGTCACCCTATTTTTATGTTTATTTAAAGATGTAATTTTGGGGCTGAGATAGGTGGGATATATAAGGAAAGCTTAAAACAAAGACATAAAATGGTATATCATGGGTTAGTTTTCTTCACATTGAAGAAAAGTGTCACATCTAGAGGAAAACTAATGTATTTGGAAATAACCAAGAGAAAGGCAGTTTCGTCTTTAAAAGGTTACCTCAAACTGAAATTGAGCTGTTAGGATATAATCAGGGCTGTACACACTCTGGCAGTGAATGAAGTACATCTGAGGCTAAGACGTGTACAGCATCTCGGGGTGTGAAGGTGAAGTACATCTGAGGCTAGATGCATGGCGTCTTGGGGTGTGAAGGGGAAGTACATCTGAGGCTAGACGCACGGCATCTCGGGGTGTGAAGGTGAAGTACATCTGAGGCTAGACGCACAGCATCTCGGGGTGTGAAGGTGAAGTACATCTGAGGCTAGACAAACGGCATCTTGGGGTGTGAAGGAAGGTCAATTTCTTCTAAGAAAAGTCACTCTTCTGTGTTTGTCCTTCACGTAAAGTCCGGGCTTCCTAAGCACATCGACATGAATCTTACTGTGCTCTGCTATGCACTCGTTAATATTTTTTTTTTAATTTTATTGAATGGTAACTATGTACATTAATGCACTTCTGGGGTACAGTGTGGGGTTTTCACATGCAATCCGAAATACTTCCATCAAACTGATCAACACAGCCTTCATGTCATTTTCTCAGTTATAGT
>CAUYQV010008733.1:0-40211 GCA_963574575.1 Galagoides demidoff | reverse complement strand
TAGAATATGAATGTTTTGGCACAATAACTAGGTAAATGACATGAAGGCTATGTTAACCAGTTTGATGAAATGTTTCAAATTGTATGTGAAAACACCACACTGTACCCCAGAAATGCATTAATGTACATAGTTACCATTCAATAAAAAAAAATGAAATAAAAAAAGAAACTAGTTAAATATTTGTTCACCTCTAATGAGTACTTTGAAGGAGTAATCAAATCAGGGAAAGGAATGTTTGTGCTAAGAACTCAGGGATAAATACGAATATTCTAGCAGTGCAGGAGTGGAGGAAGCATTTCAGAAGGAAGAAATGAAGAAAATTTGCAAAGACATTGATGTAGGAGGAAGAGGGACTGAGATCCAGAAGGACCTCATGTATATGGAGCCTTTGTGGCCGGATTAGCCATGCATGGGAGGAATGGGCCCTCCTGGATTGTAAGAGAAACAGGAGAGGACGTGTAAACCACAGATAGACTTGTCGATTTTATGGCAGAAAGTATTGCAGGGGGGTGGGGTTGTTCCTGTAGCTTCCACTTTCTCTATGAAGCTTAAGATCTTTTTATGAAAGTAAGAGAAAAAAAGGCAAGGGTAGAATTTGGAAGAGAGTGAGGAATAAATATATGAAGCAAGTCTTTGAGGAGAATGAGAGAATGATCAGAACAGAGAAACTTAGTAATCTCTTGACTCAGCAGTCATACCAGTCTTTTGCTTGTTATGACTTTTTCTCAGGTTTGGAAATAGTAATGACTGACAGTTTTCACTAATCTGACTAAATAAATGAATGCATGCAACGCACCGAGAGTGGCACCTTGCTCATAGTAAGAGCTAAACGAACATTATCACCACTGGTGGGTTTTGTCTAATAGGAGTTACACATAGAACCACAAGAAAGAATGAATCTGAAATAAGGGCTTCAAAGAAGTGTTACACACAGTCCTCTCAGTGAAGAACCTTACAGTCTAGGTCAGGCATCCTCAAACTACGACCCACAGGCCACATGCAGTCCGCCTAGGACATTTATCTAGCCCGCTGGGTGTTTTTGCCGCTGCTGCCTGTCCTGCTTAGCGGCTGACTCGTCCGGGGGCCCACAGTCCGGCCTTCCAATGGTCTGAGGGACAGTGAACTGGCTCCCTGTTTAAAAAGTTTGAGGACTCCTGGTAGGTAATCCATGGCCTTTTCTGTGAAAAGCGAATAAGCCCTCTGTTGTCTAATAACATCCACAGTGGCAGACAATCCTCACACTAGCTGCAAACTAGAACACAGGGAGTTTAACATTCTGAGAATTTACAGTGCTTATAATGTCCAAACCTACCTTGAGGATTTAAATCAAAATGTAAAAACCTGTTCAGATTCTTGTACTAATTTTCTCTGCCATGATTTTCTCACCTTCTCCCTGTTTCTAGTTCTTTTCTACTTTAAGGGTGACACAGAAACTGATAACAATTGCTCTGACAAACCTGATGGATGGGTCGTACCATCCTCTAGTTCTGTTTTGTGCCATGAGGGGGAGATTGGTAGAAGTGAATACGAAGTAATACCAGGCTTGTGAGTTATTCGTTTTTACCTCCCTTCAGGTGCTCTATGAGGCATTTCATATATATTACTGAAAGTAACTTGTGTTTCAAAATGTTTAGGAAAATGAAATATAGTCCAATCATTAATGTCATTCTTTCCTTTCATTTTGAATTAAAGGCTTCAGCGATTAGCCAAAGATCTTCTAAAACAACTACAAGTACAAGACAGTGGCTCATGGGCAAACAATAAGGTTTCTGCTTTAGATCGGACACTAGGTGAGATCGCTAGGATATTGGAAAAAGAGGTATGTGGCTGATCTCTGACTTTTAACCTTAATCTTTGTGGTCCTTTCTCACTCTGATAACTAGGACTAGATGGTAGATCTCAGTATATGCCTTTCTTTTGTGTTTTTAATTGATGGATGTTTTTTTATTTTGAACCTTTTAGTTGTTTTTCATTGTTTAATCAAAAGTGTTTTGGGGCAGCACCTATGTATGGCTCAGTGGATAGGGCACTGGCCCCATATACCGAGGGTGACGGGTTTGAACCTGGCCCTGGCCAACTAAACAGCAGTGGCAACTGCAACAAAAATAGCCCGACGTTGTGTGGGCTCCTGTAGTCCCTGCAACTCGGGAGGTTGAGGCAAGAGAATCGCCCTAGCCCAAGAGCTGGAGGTTGCTATAAGCTGTAATGCCATGGCACTCTACTGAGGGTGACAAAGTGAGACTCTGTCTCAAAAAAAAAAGTGTTTTCAATTTTTTTAATTAAAGTCCTCTTTAGGTCTTGGTTTTCTCATTCATGTTTTCCTCAAACAAACAAGATGAACTTCTTTAATCAGGAATCACAATAATAAAGATATATGATTTTATGGCAGAAAATATAAAATTTTGAATTATATAGCTCATAAATCACAATTGGATTTCTACAAAACACCAATTTGTCCCGTTTCCAAGAGATTTGGCAG
Organism: Galagoides demidoff; assembly: GCA_963574575.1. Classification (NCBI taxonomy): domain Eukaryota; kingdom Metazoa; phylum Chordata; class Mammalia; order Primates; family Galagidae; genus Galagoides; species Galagoides demidoff. Next base: position 37,732 of record CAUYQV010008733.1, on the reverse strand, counting down.
TTTTCTTTAATGACTTACAGTAGGGGAATCTTATTTCTGCTGCACATTGGAAGAATAAGAATTGTCCTGGGCCACTGAGTAAATACATGAACACCAACAAAAGCTGGTTAGCAAAAAAAAAAAAGTCCGTGCCTATTTTTCATGATATTTGACACCACAGATAAGCAAAAAAGTCCTCAGAAAATCATCAAGCAGCCTCTAGGTCCCAGGTTGGACACCCCTGATTAGAGGCATTAAATGTTTCAATTATAGTTAAAACATCCTTATGATTTTAAAAGTATTTATTAGTCACTGTAGAAAAATGTTACATATACAAAGAAATAAAACTCTTTATAATATCAACTATTAACATTTTATTATCTTTCTAATCGTTTTGTTGTACTTTTTAACATTATTTTATCTGGCTAATTTTATCATAACTATTTCTCATGTCTTGTAAAATTCATTGTAGCTGAATAAACATATCACAGTTTTTTACATAATTTATAACAATTTAGTAGTTTCTAATTTTCCATCTTTGTCTACTAACTGCCTTTTTTTTCTGGTTTAAAATTACTATGTAAAATATTTCATTTATTAAAAATATATGGTAATTAAAATAGTAGAAAAATTAATGAACAACTGTGAACTCACCACCCAGTGTAAGAGTTAGAAAGCTTTATTGCCTTATCACATAATTGTATTATTAAATAATGTTATTTAGTTTTGCTCATTTTTTACTTCTATAAAATATTATGCCATGGACTTCTGCAATTTTTTCAGTCAAAATCATGATTCTGAGTTTTATTTAACTTTATAAATGGAGTTGTTTTTCATTCTTTTTCTCTAATGTATAGTAAATACTTCATTGTGATAATGTTACAATTTTTTTATCCATTTTCTCAACAGTGAACATTTCAGGGTGTGTGTGTGTGTGTGAGAGAGAGAGAGAGAGAGAGGAGGGCATTGAGTGTGTGAGTGTACCTACAGACATTCTTGTATCAAGAAAATTTCTTTAAATCAGGGAGTCTCTGGCTGTAATTGTGTCAGAATTGCCTGAATACAGATTGCTGAGCACTGCCCTGGATTTCTGATTTAAGTAGGTTTTGTGTGGTTTCCCCAAATTTTTATTTTTAACAAGTTCCCAGGTGACACCAATGCTGCTGGTCCAAGGGCTGTATTTTGAGAATCACCACTGCAGGCTGGGGCACATGTCTCAGGCTTGTGCTGGCTGGGTTCTCAGGCAGGTGAACGGCCCCCTTTACAAGACAGTCCTCAGCTGCGCTGTGGAGTCAGATAGTACGTGAGTGAGAGCAGCATAGGCAGCGTGGCACCACAGCAGAGTTCGGAAGAGTTGGTTCTGCTGTGTAACATCCCCCTTTCAGGTGTCAGAGGTTCAGAAACTTGTAGTTGTCAGACATTTGGCATATGGAGTGAGAGGTTTGATGGGTCTTGGGAAAAAACTCTAATCTTTTTCAAGATTAGTATGTAATGATTATTTTTGTAAAGTATAAAGGATACTACACTGAATGAAAAGGCAATTGCTTAAAGATACCACTACCCATACCGTATCTCATTAATGTTGTTTTAGATTGAAGTAATCACAGAATTTTTGAGGAAAAAGTAGAATGATCTATATGAGAAAGGTATTCAGTATGAAAATCCAAGTTATTTCATTCACAAAGGGGCAATTTACTGGAATACCACTGATTCCTTATAATTTCACCAAGAAAAATGTCTGGCTCCTAGTCTAAATGGTCTGTGTCAGGAACCTTGCTGTAAAACTGTCCTCAGAGTATACACTGCAGGACCACCTAACAGTTTAAAGTTACCTACAATAAGATCTTTTTGCTACTTTTATAACTAAAATCCTTTTTACCTAGCCAAGACACAGTCATTTTGTGAAGACTTCTGTAGAGTTATACTAACATTTCAGTGTAGTTCAGCTGATCATATTTATGATTTCAGTCTAGGAATTGTAAATAACCATTACTTTTTGTTTGGAAAACTGCCTAGAGTAACAAAATCATTAGAGCCAAAGTGAAGTGCCTCATGAACGATTTGAAGACAGCCTAGAAGTGAAAAGGGTAGGACTGTTGGAACATGGACAGAGCACCCACAGAGGAATGGTGACAGAGGATTCTCGAGGTCATTATTAACTTAATGTAGATCTCAAAACACTGATGCTTTTCATGATTGCTTTGACACAGTTTTTCCTAAGATAGTTTTTCTAAAGTTCTGAGAACTATGTTAGAGCTAACAGGTTAAACTTGTGATGTAGGGCAGTGCTCTGGCTCAAGGAGTGGGGCGCTGGCCCCATATACCAGGGGTGGTGGGTCCAAGCCTGGCTCCAGCCAAAAACTGCAAAAAAAAAAAAAAAAAGGATTGTAAGTATTTTTAAAAAATAAAAAATAAACTGTGATGTATACAAATGCTCTTATAATGAAAAAGAGCAGAAAACTGGAAGACCTAGGTTTTATAGTACTTACCATGTGTCTCAGGTACCATCTGGCTTTTTGGGTTCTCTGAGTCTATTCAGAAATAAAAGTTTATAAGCTTTGTTTAATGTTTTATGCTTTTAAAAATCTTTAGCCACTTCTGTTTATAGACATATCTTGGTCTAGGGTACTTGTACCAACTTTCCCAACAAAAACATACGAAAATGCTAGGGTGGGGTGGGGGGATGGACAATTTTCTTAAAAGCATCAAAGAGCAAAGAAGAACTTAAAGAATTACCAGGCCAAAGGGATGGGGAGAGCCAGAATTTAGGAAGTTGTACATAAAACTGAACGTTCCCCAAAGCATTTGCCAGATTGGCAAATGTGGGTTGTGGTTTGCAGGCTTCACAGAGTAAAGGGACAAAAGTAAAATCCTGGGGCAGTACCTGTGGCTCAAAGGGGTAGGGCACTGGCCCCATATGCCGGAGGTGGCGGGTTCAAACCCAGCCCTGGCCAAAAACTGCAAAAACAAAAGTAAAATCCTAATGGCTGCTGAAGGTATGAAGTCTAACAGTAGATTTTTTTCTGTTGTCCTTTCATAAAGATGAGACTGCAACATCCTGTACCCTTACGTAACAGTGAGCCCTCTCATCCCACCCCTAGAACTATGAAGAAAGTATCTTGGCACAGTGAAAGTTAGCATCCAACCCTGGTATAGCTTTGCAGCCCAAATTCATACCACCTGTATTATTTCATGTTAAATAATTTTACAAGGACAATTACCTATAGTTAAAAAAAAAAGGTGCAAAAGTAAGTAAGTCATAATGAGATATGAACAAGCAGAAACTAAAATGGCAAGGCTTTGTAATTACTAGTTACAGATTATAAAGTTACACCTCCTTTCTTTAAAAGTAAATGGCAAGCACCATCCATTGAATGGGCCTACTTTCCCCAGTGTATGTTGTTATTTGCTTTGTCATAGATCAGTTGCTTATAGGTAGATGGGTTTATATGTGGGTTCTCTGTTCTGTTCCATTGGACTATATCCATAGGCTAATACCATGCTGTTTTGGTTACTATAACCTTGAAGTATAGTTTGAAATCTGTTAATGTGATGCCATGGGTTCTTCTTTTTGCTTAAGATTGCTTTGGGTATTTGGGCTCTTTTATGATTCCAAGTGAAGTGTAAAATTATTCTTTTTAGATATGTGAAGCATGACTTTGGTAACTTAATGGAGATGACACAGAAATTGTAAATCACTTATGTTGAATCTATCTGTCCACAAGAAAGAAACGTTTGTTTGTTTGTAGCCCCTGTGCTCTCTTTCCTCAGAGTTTTGTAGTTCTCCTTATAGAGATCTTTCATCTCCTTGGTTAAGTATATTCCTAGGTATTTTATTTTCTTTGTAGCTATCATGATGGTATGGGGTCTTTGATTTGACACTCAGCTTCAGTATTATTAGTTACTTCTGATTTACACACATTGATTTTGTATCCTGAAACTTTGAGGAATTTATTTATTAATTTCAGGAGGCTGTTGGTGAATCTTTGCGGTTTCCTAGATACAAGATTGTATCATCAACAAAGACCAATAGTTTGACCTCCTCTTTCCCAATTTGGATTCCCTTAATATTCTTCTCTTGTCTGATTACCCTGATTAGGACTTTCAGCACTATATTCAACAGAAGTGGTAACAGTGCCACATGTCATACAAAGAAACAGGATATCTACTAAGGGGTAATAACCAGAATTTACAAAGAACTCAAGCAAGTCAGCAAGACAAAAAACAAACAACTCTGTTAAAAAGTAGGTAAAAGACATGAACAGACACTTCTCAAAAGAAGAAAGTAAATTGGGCTCTGCGCCCGTGGCTCAAGTGGCTAAGGCGCCAGCCACATACACCTAAGGTGGCGGTTCGAATCCAGTCCAGGCCCGCCAAACAACAATGATGGCTGCAACCAAAAATAGCCGGGCGTTGTGGCCGGCGCCTGTGGTCCCAACTACTTGGGAGGCAGAGGCAGGAGACTCGCTTGAGCCCAGGAGTTGGAGGTTGCTATGAGCTGTGATGCCATGGCACTCTACCCAGGGGGAAAGCTTGAGGCCCTGTCTCAAAAAAAAAAAAAAAGAAAGTAAATTGGCCAGTAAACATAAGAAAAAATGCTCAACATCACTTACCATCAGGGAACTGCAAATGAAAACCACAGTGAAATATCCCCTTATCCCAGTTAGAAGGGAATTTATTTAAAAGTCCAAAAGCAATAGATGTTGGCATAGACGTGGAGAGAAAGGAATGCTTATACACTGTTGGTAGGACTGCACATTAGTACAACCTCTATTCCTCAACCTCTATTCCTCAAAGAACTATAAGGAGACCTACCATTCAATCCAGTAATCCCACTACTGAGTATTTACTGAAAGGAAAATAAGTCATTTTATCAAAAAAATCTGCACTTGAATGTTTATTGCAGCACAGTTCACAACTGCAGTGATGTGGAATCAACCCAAGTGCCCATTAGTTCATGAGTGGATTAATAAAATGTGGTATATGTACACTGTGGAATACTCAGCTATACAGAAAAGATGAATTAATACCCTTTGCAACAATCTGGAATGAACTAGAAACCATTTTCCCAAATGAAGTATCTCAAGAATGGAAAAACAAACACCACATGTACTTACTATTAAATTGGAACTAACCAGGGAGCACACGTGTCTGTGAACAGAGGGGAGAAAAACTCAAGGTAAAGCAACAGGAGGGGAGGGAATAGCCCAACTTAGTAGTAGTTTGTACTGCAAACTACTTGGGCGACAGGTACACTGACAGCCAGAACTCAAGCATCACAAAAGTGATCCATGTAACCTAAAATACTTCTACCCCCTTAATATTTTGAAAAAAATTTTAAGTAAAACACAAGCTGGGAGATATTTACAAGAATGGACTTAGCAGTAGTTAACAGAGTAGGTAATCCAAAATTGTCCTCCTGCTAAACTAGAGATAGAAAACTGGAACTGAATTCCTAACAAAGTAGTGAATAATTACTGAGCCGGGATTCAGATTTTGACAATTTGGTCTGGGTACCATTGGTGATCCAAAAGAGGTAGAGGAAAAACTAAGTAGTACTTTTGACATTGTCTCAGAACTGGTGGGGGAAAATGTTGGCATCTACAACTATCAGTGATAGTGGCTGTAGCAAAAAACCTCATATTTGGTTTGGAGTCTTTGTTGGTGGTGGTGAAACAGAGTCCCACCCTCTGCCCTGAGCAGCGTGCAATGGCATCATAGCTCACTGCAACCTCAGACTCGGGCTGTGGGCATCCTGCTGCCTCAGCCTCCAGAAGCCGCTGGGATCACAGGTGCTTGCATCTGCGCCCGGATGGGTTTTTCATTTTTTTTTTAGAAGTCAGAGTCTCACTCCCACTCAGCCAAGTCTCAAACTCCTGATCTCAAGCAATTCTCCCTCCTCAGCCTCCGACAGTGCTGGGATTATAGGCATGAGCCCAACGCTCCCACCTTGGTTTGGAATCTTAAAGGACTGTCCAAGGAGAGGGTAACGGGAGGTACCCCAGTCATTGCACAGATTCAACTCAGATACAAATCACCTGGGTAGCTGGGAAAATCAAATCACTGTACAAATATTGAAATGTTCTTAAATTGCTAGTATTCCAGCTGCCTAACACAAGCAAATAGAAAATTTACTCTGGAGAAAGATTATGGCAACTGAAATCTCAAACTACTTTTACAAAATAATTTAAATAGAATGTTTGGCACAGTAAAGTAATTAGGCATACAAAGGAGCAAGACTACGTGAATAAAAATCAATAAAAATAGACATACAGAGGGTTTGAAGTATGCTTCCCATGCTCAAGATATAAGTATTAACTATTTTAAAAAGATAAATAGCATATTTGAGAGAAAGTAAAAATTTGAGAACCAAACATTTTAATAATCAAAATTAAGAAAAATATAGATGAGGGAACAGCAGAATAAATAGCTAAAGAGAGAATCACCAAAGAGATATATAGGACCTTGGAATCCAAGATATGGGGTGGGTGCAAGGGTAGGTGGAGGATAAAAAGTTACCTTTTGGGTGCACTGAATACTGTTCTGGTGACAGACACCCCAAAAGCCCTATACAGGGTATCCATATAACAAAAACGTTTGTACTCCCTTAATATTTGAAATTAAGAAAAAGAGAATCAGTGTACCAAAAGATACGTAATAAGAAAGAATCTAGAGCAGGGGTCCTCAAACTTTTTAAACAAGGGCCAATTCACTGTCCCTCAGACTATTGGAGGGCTGGACTGCAGCCACAGGACAAGTCAGCTGCTAAGCAGGACAGGCAGCTGCGGCAAAAACACCCGGCGGGCCAGATAAATGTCCTAGGTGGGCCGCATGTGGCCCATGGGCCATAGTTTGAGGACACCTGATCTAGAGAGCATAGAAAGATAAGGATAGAGAAGATACAAAAAAGAGTGTAGGAGATATGCAATACATAGTGAAACTGTCTAACTTATGCGTAGTTAGAGAGCCCCAGAGGAGAGAAGAGAATGAGGCAGAAATGGCATTTGAAGTGATTGTCATTTATATGTTTCCAAGACTTATAAATCAGTTTACAAATTTAAGAAACCCAATGAAGCCCGAACAGGATAAATAAAAAGAAATACATATCTATAAACATCAGAGTGAAATGAAAGAAAATCAAATTATAAACCAATCTCCCTTATGAACTGGGATTCAGAATTCCTAAACAAAACTTTAGTAAACTAAATCATTCAATATGTAATAAGATTAATATAGCATATGAAGTTAGACTTAACCAATCTTGTCTATGGGCAGTGCCTGTGGCTCAAAGGAGTAGGGCGCCGTCCCCATATGCTGGAGGTGGCGTTTTCAAACCCAACCCTGGCCAAAAACTACAAACCTCTCCCCTAAAAAATGTCTGCCATATCAGAATAAAAGGAAAAAAGTGATAAGTGACTATCTAAAAGATGCAGTGACTATATTTGGTAAGTTCAGCATTAATTAATGATAAAGATTCATACTAAACCAGAATAGAAGGAAATTTTCTTCATCTGACAAATTGAATCTACCAGAAAAAATGTATAGCAAAGTCATATTTACTGGTGATAAGTTGAAAATATTCCCTTTGAAATTGGGAACAAAAAGAGAATGCCTGCTGTCAGCACTTTTGCTTAAAACTGAGGTTCTAGCTAGTGGACAAAATAAATAAAAGTGATAAGATTTTGAGAGGAAAAAGTAAAATAGTCCTTATTAGCAAATGACATAAGTTGTACATAGAAAATTCAAAATAATTTACCAATAAGTATTAGAACTTATAAGTCTAACAAGACTACTTGATACAAGGACAGAATATAAAAATTATAATGTCAAAATATTAAATGTCTAGGAGTAAATCTATCATGTTTGTGGGCCAGAAAACTCACTATACCATATTTTTCTTTTTTTCTCTAGACTTATTTGTAGATTTGATTAAATTCCAATTAAAATTCTAATACTGTATTTTGGGAAAGTTGAAATTAAGTGTTTAAAATTAAAATATGGAATTTCAGAGAATCAGTAATGACCAAAACACTGTTGAAAAAAAGTAATATGGGAGTATTTGCTCTACCAGCTAACAAAACTTTCTATAAAGCCACAGTAATTAAGATAATGTGCTATCGGAGCAAAAATGGGGGAAAAGAATAATGGAACATAATTGCATTTGTAAGCAGCCCCACTCATGTATGTATGCTTGATCCAGGACAAATGAGGCATTTGTCTGTGTATATTTGGGAAAGGGTGGCACCACAAAGCACTATGGGAAAATATGCTCTATTTAGCAAATGATGCTGCAGTGATTGTCCTTGTTTTCAAAAAATTAAACTTGACCTCTACTTCACATCATAAAAAATTAATTTCAGATGGACCTAAATATAAAATGAGAAACCAAACTTTTAGGAGCTAATATAGATTATTCTCTTCTTGATCTTGGGGTTTTACCTGAACAAGAAAAAGACACAAAAGACATGAGCAATAAAGGGCAAGTTGATAAATTTGGCTACTTTAAAAATAGGAACTTTTGTTTATCAAAAGATACTAGGGCGGCACCTGTGGCTCAAGGAGTGGGGCGCCAGCCCCATATGCCGGAGGTGGTGGGTTCAAACCCAGCCCTGGCCAAAAACCGCAAAAAAAAAAAAAAGATACTAGGAAAATAGTAAAAGAACAAGCAACAGAATGGAAAAATATTTTGATATGTATAATCAAGGAGGAAGAGATCCAGAGTATATAAGAAGCTCCTACAAAGTAGGGAGGAAAAAAATACAAATTCAGTAATAAAATGGTCCAGAAATAGGTATTCAAGAAGGAGAAATCCAAATAACCAATAAATAAATGTGAAGATAGTCAGCCTCTGTAGTAATCGGGTAATTCAAATATAAAACTTTTGATAATGTGATTTACTTATCAAAATGACAAGAAATTTTAAAAGACTGAAGATACCAAATATTGGCAAAGATCTAGAGCAATGGGAATGTTCATAATAAGAATAGTTGGTACGGCTCGGCGCCTGTGGTTCAAGTGGCTAAGGTACCAGCCACATACACCTAAGGTGGTGAGTTCGCATCCACCTGGGCCTGCTAAACAACAATGATGGCTGCAACCAAGCAATGGCCAGGCATTGTGGCAGGCGCCTGTGGTCCCATCTACTTGGGAGGCAGAGGCAGGAGACTCACTTGAGCCCAGGAGTTGGAGGTTGCTGTGAGCTGTGATGCCATGGCACTCTACCTAGGGAAATAGCTTGAGGCTCTGTCTCAAAAAAAAGAGTAGATGGTACTACCATATAGAAGGTAGTTTGCTAGTCTCAGCTAAAGTTGCAGACATGTGATCATTTTCCATCCTTTAGCATCTACCTGAGAGAAAGCAATGAGTGTATGCACCAGGAGACATGTATGCAGACGTTCAGTAGCAAAATTTGTATACATTTATAGTCACCAAATATGGAAAACAGCCCAATGTCTATCTACCAGCAGCTAGATTTACAAATTGTGGTATGTTCATATAATGGAATATTATTCAACAGTGAAAATGAATAAAACACATCTGAGGATAACAGCAGGGATATATCTCGCAAACAATGCTTAGTGAGAGAAACAAGTCACAAAAAAAAAGTGTGTTTGTGTATATACATGTATATGTACATAACATACATAGACACACACACACTCTATTAGAATTCTAGTTACATAAAGTTCAGGAAAAGACAAAGTTACCTATATTGTTTTGAAATGTGTATGTAGGTAGTAAAACCAAAGAAAGTACAGAAAAATTTTCTCACAAAAATTAGGGTGATGATTACTGAGAGGAGGGTGGGATGTGTGATCAGGTGGAGTCACCTGTGTGGCAGAATAAATTGTTCCAGACAAAAGACCCTTTTTGTTGCAGAAATGTTTAATTATTGCAAATAAGAGTTTCTAATACATGCCTAGATATGCCAAGTCATTTTTCTCATTCTGACCATTGATTTAAATTTGGTCCAAGTGAGTATTACTGTGATTTGTATTTGCATTGACTTTTCTCATTACTCTGTGATGGTGAACATTACATTGAAGTTTGGATAGTAACAGCATCCCAGAAGCTTTCTGTGGTTTATCAGTAACATGAGACATTTGTATGCTGTTACAGTAAGTAAACAGTTTAAGCAGATGGATTGGACATGGAGTCTGTCCAGTTGCCTTTCCTGACTTCATAGAATCATGCCAAATTAAATAGAGATTCAGCTGTGAATCTCTTGAATCCGAATAAGCAAACCACATTGCTGGCAGCATTCATGATTTGAACTGAATTGAGAAATGTCAAATTATGGTTTACTTTGTAATACCCATAGCAAACTCTGCCATGCTTTCATGTTTTTAAAATGTATCTTGTAAAATTCCACTAACAGATAGATACCTGTGGAAGGTAGAAACTACTCCTTGCCTTTTTCCTCTTTTTGCCAACTGTTGTGGCTTTTAAACCACACTTAGACTGAGATAAAATAAATCACTAATCCTTGAGAGCTTTTCAGCCTAATTGTATTAAGAAAATTGTGTTTACTTTTCATCTGATCCCACAATCCCATTACTAGGTATCTACCCAGAAGAATAAAAAATCATTTTACCATAAGGACATTGGTAGAAGAATGTTATCAGTGTTCAATTCACAGTAACCAAAAGATATGGAATCAACCCATGTGCCCATCAACACATGAATGGATTAATAAACTGTGGTACATGTATACCGTGGAATACTATTCAGCCAATAAAAAGATGGAGACTTTACATTTTTTGTATTAACCTGAATGGAGTTAGAGAACATTCTCCTTAGTAAGAATGGAAAAGCAAGTATCCAGTATACTCAATACTAATATGAAAACAGGAGATAGACAAATATATGGCCACACAAGAGAAAAACACAAACTCAAATGGAGGTTGGGGGAAGGAGGGAAGTAGGAGGAGGGAGGGGAATTGGTGCACTCTCACCTAATGGGCACAAAGTAGGGGCATATGGCACACCTCCTGGGGGAGGGGTACAACTCCAACTTGGACTGTCTCTAACAAATGCAAACAATGTAACCCAATCATCTGTACCTTCATATTAATCTGAAAAAATGAACACACACACTACACTTCCCAGAAAAAAAAAGAAAGAAAATCATATTCAGGTTCTCCTAGACCAGTGGTTCTCAACCTTCCTGATGCCGCAAGCCTTTAATACAGTTCCTGTGGGCGGCGACCTACAAGTTGAGAACCGCTGTCCTAGACACTGCCTATCCTCCAAACCCCATGAATTTGTTTTTGTTTGGTTTTGCTTCCCTTATTTTCAGATGAAACTCTTCAGCTGAGAAGAACTGGAAAGCAGTGAATAAATAACCTGATAACAGTTTGTATCAACTCAGGCTTTGTCGGTCAGGACAAGTGTATCATTTAGCCCAAGGCAGGGGAAAATGTTTCTCAGACCTTCTTTAGCTAGCTTGCTTTAGGGTACTAAAATAAGGATGAATTGAATTGTTATTTCAGTAATCTGACAGAGATTTAATTTATATATGGTTTGTATTTTTTTTTAGAAGAAACAACAAAAAGAAAGGAAGTGATTAGAGGTAGAAAAATTGACTGGAAAAGGGTGTAAAAAACTTTGTAGGGTGATAGACGTATTCTGCATTTTGTTTTAGGTGGAGGCTATATAAATGTGTGCAGTTACCAGAATTCCTCACGGTACCTGTATCTGTGCATTTTATTGCATGTTTATCATACCTCAGTTAAAAAAAATACAGCTTGTCAGTAATGATTACAAAGTAGTTTATATTGTTTTTCAGATTGACAAAGTGAGGCTGGCCTTGATAAAAACACACTGCTTTTAGTCTTCTCATCTGGAACTACTTTATTGTGGCTTCCTTGTGAAATTTCCTTCCTCTTTTTAAAGCAAATAAGTTTGTTATAAAAACTTGATTATACATGTTGACAGTCCTTATTTATGGGACTATTTTTCACACAACTTGTGTTATTTTCTGTTATAATTATGTAAATTAACTCTATGGACTATTTAAAAATTTTTTAAAGCCTCTCGCCTATGTAATAGAATATACAGAAATTTACATAAGACACTTCCCAGAATAATAACTTCAGTGACTACCAGTTGAAATTAGAACATTGCCTGCATCCCAGAACCATTTACTTTGCTAATCATATCCTTTTTTTGTTAATTTTAGTGTGAACTATTAATTTGACTATTTGAAAATGCCCACCACAACTCCTGGCTATTTTTTGGTTGTAGTTGTCATTGTTGTTTGGCAGGCCCGGTCTGGATTCGAACCCACCAGCTCTGATGTATGTAGCTGGCGCCTTAGCCACTTGAGCTACAGGTGCCGAGCTTGTCCATTCCACTTTTGATAGACATTTGGGTTGATTTTGTAAAATGTGCTTCTAATTACGCATCCTACTAGTCATGTGCAAAAATGTCACTAGGGAATAGAATTCCTGGGTCACAGCATGTGCGTATCTTGAACTCTTCTTGACAATGCTAAATAGTTTACCAAAGAAATGTACCAATTTGCATTCCTGGCAGCAGTATATAAAACTCCGGTGGCTTCCTTCCTTTCTAACATGTGATATTATGAGACTTTTTAGTTTTTGTCAATATTGTGGTTATGTATTGATATCTTGCCATAATTTTAATGTGCATTTCTCTATTGGCAGATAGATTTAGGAATCTTTTCATGTTTGTTGGCCATTTGAATTTCTTCTTTTGTGATATGCCTGTTCAAATCTTTTGCACATTTTTTTATGGACTTGTAGGAATTCTCTGTATGTTCTGGACATCAGTTCCAAATTGTTCAAATGTATTAAAAATATCTACTCCTAAGGCAGGCACAGGGGCTAAACCCCTGTAATCCTAGCACTTTGGGAGACTGAGACAGGAGAATTCCTTGAGGCCGAAAGTTCAAGACCAGCCTGAGCAGCTTGGGCAAGCCCATATATCAATGAAAAATAGAAAAATTGATTAAGTGTTCTGACATGCTCCTGTAGTCCCAGCTGCGTGAGAAGCTGAGGCAGGGGGGTCACTTTAACCTAGGAGTGTGACAGGAAGCTAGCTATGAGGATGCCACTGCATTCTAGTTGGAACAACAGAGCCAGACTCTGTCTCCAAAAAAAAAAGTCCTATTTTTCAGCTGTTTACTATGTTTCTTTTGATGAACAGAAGTTCTTAATTTTAGCGTGTCATATTTATGAATCTTGTCCTTTATGGGCAATAGGACCTAACTTTTTCTTCTAAAATACTCTACCTCCTCAAAGTCAGTATCTTTTCCTATATTCTTGAGGTTTTATAGTTTTTTTTTTCCAGTCTGTTATCCATCTGGAATTAATTTTTGTTTTAATGTGAGGCAGAGATTTAATTTTATTTTTCCCCACCTAAATGCTTAATTTTTTGAACTTCATTTATTAAAAAGACCAGTTTTCCCATTTTTCAGTGTCTTCTCTGTCGTAAATCAAAGGTTTATAAAATAGTTTGTCCTAGTTTTCTCTTTTCTTTCCATTTGTGTTGTTTTCATTTCCTGTAGCCTATGTTGATATCATTTTTATTTTCTAAGTATTGTAAATTTATATAAAATCCTAATCACTTCTAATTTATTCTCTCCAGTTTGACTATTTCAGTATAGTGTACTAATATACTTCAAATAATCATTTAATTCTTAATCCTCATCACAGTATTTTATTTTCTATGTCTGGAAAGACTGTTTGTTCTTTTATTAATCTATCATAGCCTGTTTTGTATTTTCATATTCTTACAGATATATTCAAATAAATAGAGATATGATCTTTCATTTATTCGTCCACAGAAAATATCATTTGATGATGTGCATCTGGTAATTCCAATATTGCATGTCTTGGAGTATGTGTTTACATTGTCTTTTGTTTTTACAAGTTCTCTCCTGTGGTGTCTTGTTTTCTTTTTAACCTGTGGTGTTAGTTCATTTAGTGCTGCTATAAAGAAATGGCCGAGGCTGGGTAGTTTATAAAGAAAAGAAGTTTAGTTGGCTCATGGTTCTGTAGGCTATAGACGAAGCACTGTCTGGCATTTGCCTCTGGTGAGGGCCGTAGGGAGCTTCTAATCAAAGGCAAAGGAGGAGCAGGTGTGTTACAAAAGGAGAGAAGGAGCAAAGAGAGAAAGGAGTGATGCCAGGCCCCTGTAGACAGCTAGCTCTAACATGAGCCAATAAAGCAAGAATAAACTTAAAAAAATGAGAACTCACTCTTTATCATGAGGAGAGCACCAAGCCATTCATGATGGTTCTGCCCATGACTCAAACACCTGTCACAGGGCCCTACATTCAGTAATAGGCATCAAATTTCAACTTGTGATTGAAGGAGCCAAATATCCAAACCATATCACCTGTGAATTTTTTTTTTTTTTTTACTTCACGCTGATTATTTTGTTTGTTGAGAATTATTATATCTATACTCATCATGAGTACTGGTCTTTAATTTTTTTGTCTGACTGTACTATAGGGTTAATAATGACCTGTAATAGTGAGTGAAAAAATATTTCCTCTTTTGTTTTTTTGGAAGATCTTGAGAAGAACTGGTATTTATTATTCTTTAAACACAGTAGAACCCCTGTAGTTAACCACCTTCCTCCACTGACCACCTCCTTGAGTTGACCTAATTTTCATGGACCAGACATGCACCACATGTATATGTTAGTACAGTACGCCTAGTTCCTTATGTTGATCAACTCTGTATGTGGACCAGTTTGTTCCAGTTCCTGGGGTGGTCAACTTACAGAGGTTCTACTGTATTTGGTAGAATTCACCAGTGAAACTATCTAGTCCTGGGATTTTATTTGTTGGAAGGTTTATTATTTCTGATTCAATTTCTTATTATAAATCTTTTTGTGTTTTTGACTTCTTAAATCAATTTTGGTAGCTTGCATGTTTTAGAAATCTTTCTAATTTCATCTGTTTTGTTTAATTTGTAGGTATATTTTTTATCCTTTTTGTTTCTAGATTAGTAGTAATGTTTCTATTTTTATTTCTGATATCAATTATTTGAATATTTTCTTTTTTCCTTATTCTATCTAAAGATTTGTCAATTTTGGCTCAGTGCCCATAGTACAGTGGTTATGGCACTGGCCACATACACTGAGGCTGGTGGGTTCAAACCCAGCCCAGGCCAACTAAAACAACAATAACCACTGCAACAAAAAAATAGCTGGGCATTGTGGCGGTTGCCTATAGTCCCAGCTACTTGGAAAGCTGAGGTAAGAGAATCACTGGAACCCAAGAATTTGAGGTTGCTGTGAGCTGTGACAGCATGTCACACTACCAAGGGGCTATATAGTGAGACTCTGTCTCAAAAAGAAAAAAAAAAAAGATTTATCAATTTTATTGATCCTTTCAAAGAACCAACTTTTGGTTTCACTGATTTCTGTGTTTTTCTGTCTTGTGTTTCGTCTGTCCTACTCTAGTATTCAGTGATTCAAGGTAAACCATTCCCACTAAGACTCTGAAAGCTTCACCCTGATGATAAGCATGCAATGGAAATAAACCACCTAATCTATAGACTTGCAACCTAACTCAGAACGCCAGAGTTCTAAGAAATCCTAGATCTTTTTTTTTTTTTTTTTAAGACAGTCTTGCTATGTCGCCCTCGGTAGAGTGACATGGTGTCACAGCTTGCAGTAACCTCTGAACTCTTTGGCTTAAGCGATTCTCTTGCCTCAACCTCCCAAGTAGCTGGAACTACAGTCGTCCACTACAATGCCCAGCTGTTGTTTGGTTGTAGTTGTCATTGTTGTTTGGCAGGCAAGGGCTAGATTCGAACCCGCCACCCTCAGTGTATGTGACTGGCACCTTAACCGCTTGAGCTATTGGCACCAAGCACTTAAATCATTTTTGTGAATGTTTCCATACGTCAGAAGCAGCTTTAAGGGCTGTGTGTCTATTTTCTGGTTTTTCACTGTCTCCTTGATCTTTAACTTGTAATCGTTCTCTATATTGGCTTTCTTTCATTTCTTTAAGACTATTAGAAAAATATTTTATTCACCTTTTTTAGTTTTCAGCAGGTAGGTCTCTCGATTTGTGATTTTTGAATGAGAAAGTCCTACTAGTGTTATTTTAAATCGTGTTTTCAAAATAAAACGTACTGAGATGGAAGAATATTATAGTCTGGAACACCACAATTTTAGGTAATGGCTTTTCTAATTAAGTTAGCCATTTGTGTAACTGAGGATCAACCTGTCTGATATGAAGCCATGCTGCTACTCTTGGAAAACAGTGTGCACCGTCTCTTACTTAAAAAGCATCACCTTATAAAGGATTTAGTTAAAAAGAGAATGAGGTCTGTCACTGCCAACTCAGCCTACTACAGGTCCTCATTCAGAAAAGTATCCTCATTGACTAGAACTGTAGACCATTAGACTGGAGTTAACTTTTTAACTGAATTTCAGCCACACTCAGTTTTTGCGTGTGGTTTTTGTTTTCTTCTTCCTAGAAGCAGAGAGATTATGGCACGCTTAGAGAATCTAGGCAGGGCATGAAAATCATGTTCATTGCTCATCAGCTAGGTGAATGCTGACACACTGCGATTAACCACCTTTCCCTAAAACAACACTAACGGAAAGTACTCAAAGCTATATGATGAAATGCCACTCTTCCCTCAAGTCATCAGTTTTATTCAAATATTTCAATGGGAAAAAAATGACGTTTTTCTACTCATACGTTTATGTCTATACTTATGTGAGACTATTTTAATAGTTACATATTGAAAAAGGTAATTTATAAAATACTTTGTAGCTAAATAATTTTTAAAGAAATTTTCAATAAGACATAGCAATTATTATATTAAAGTAGTGTCATGAAAATTATTGAGATCATGAAGTGAGACAGTGAATTATTTAATCTTAATTTAAGATAAATAAGTAATACTATGTAAGAAACCATTTAGCCCAACATGTGACAGTGACTCCATTTCTCAGTAAGGAAATGTGCTTATTGAAGTTTTACCCATTGCAGCCTAACAGTATTCCATCATGCCACCTCTCTGGCTGTATTCTGCTCTTGTGCTCACCTTAGTGATTAATAGCTTCATGCAGTGAGTAAACACTTACTGTTTTAAACTATGTTAATATAAGTCCAGGTTCTCAGAAATAGGTCACTAAAAAACAAGAAATTGCCTATTTATGGAATTGTGGATGGTAGCTGTCTTCAGTTCACCTCAGTACATTTAAAGCAGTAGTCTCCATGGCAAATAGTTCATGTGTTAACTAAAACAAGTAGAAAATTCTTCATATAATATATACTATAAAACTTTACTTTCTGGTTAAAATGTAGAATATATGTCAAAGAACGTAAATATTTTATATTTTTAAAATACTGATGAGACCTTAAAGATGTTATTTTCTGTTTCTACGTGTATATCCCCATCCATTCCTGGAAAGTCATTTTTCTTTGGCATTACAGATTCTTAAATGGACAGTTGGTGAAGCTGTACCCTAGAATAAATTAAATCATCTTGTTTATCCTCTATTCCATTCCAAGGAACTATGAAGAAACAGGATTGTTAATTGTAATGTGGGTTGGATTGGACTGTCTTTGAGAAGGTAGTTAAGGAAGCAGATAAGAACAATGTTGAGAGCATGGACCCAGAACCTGCTATTTGTTGTTGTATAACCCTGGGTAAGTTAAGTAATCTTGCTGGGCTTCAGTTTCCTTATCAGTAAAATGTAAAATGTTGATGTATCCCACAGAATTGTGTGACTATTAAAACAATATGTGTTAAACTCCAGATAAATAGTAGGAAGTTAGCAGATGTTGATACAGTATGATACAATGTAAGCACAGGCTTTATGGTTATGGACCAGAATTCAAATTCTACATTAACCATAGTAGCTCTGTTCGTTCAGCCAGGTGGTTATTAACCTTTGTAGCTTCACCTTCTTACTTTGAGAAAAAGGATAAGATTATATATACAATTCTTTGAGTTGTGAGAATTAAAATTTAGTAACATGATGAGTAGTATTTATCACAGGAATGAAAGAATGATAAAATATGTAAAAATGAATTAATATAAATTATCACATTAAAAATTTAAGGAGAAAAACTATGATCAGAAATAGAAAAGACATAAAATATAACACTCCAATTTTTAGTAATTATGAAGATTTAATTTTAAGAAGAGCCTAGTAAAGGCTAGTCATCCAACCTACAAAACCATTATATTTAATAATGAAACACTCATGTACTGTCCTGAAAGTCCTCACCAGCTCAGTGTAACAAGTGCCTGCACTGGGGCAGCTGTACTGTTGTATTGTCCTCTAACTAGCCCTTGAGGTCTCTCTGAAGAGGGGATGTAAATTCTAGCCCTGCCCTGGCAGCACTCCAGGGATCAGGCAAGGATCATGAGTAGCATACCTTTCACAGGATGCTTCTTAAACCTAGTAATTAAAAATATTAGTACAAAATAGACGAATAGAGTAGTAGAAATTATTAGCTCAGGAAGACTTTTACATGTAGATGCATTTTAAGATGTCATCATATTCTGTATCTGGTGTAATTGCTAGGTATGTTTATTAAATAAAAGCCAAACTACTCACTACTATTGGCAGAACAATTGGCATCTTTTTCCCCAGAAAACCTGTGAGTGTATTTTTATACAGTTTTCTATTTAATAGTGGGGAAAAGATGGACCCATCATTAAATGGAATTGGGACAGTTATTTATCCATGTCAATCAATGAGTGAACGTGTGGGTGGAATAAGTAAATATATGAGTGAGTGAATAAATAACCACCCTATACACAAAAATTAATTACAAATTGAAGACCTATACGTGAAAAAGCAGCACTTTTAAAACTTAGAGGAAATACAGTATTATCTTTTTAGGTAGATATCAGGTAGAAAAGAGTTTAAGCTTCTAAACTCATGTATAATTAAGGTAGCATGACTGATCACATTAAACTAAAAAATAAAATTTAAGAAGTACTATAACATAAATGAAGTTAAACACCAAAGAATGTAAAGAAAATATTTGTGGCTCGGCGCCTGTGGCTCAAGTGGCTAAGGCACCAGGCACATACACCTAAGGTAGCAGGTTGAAATCCAGCCCAGGCCTGCCAAACGACAATGATGGCTGCAACCAAAGAAAATAGCTGGGCATTGTGGTGGGCGCCTGTGGTCCCAGCTACTTGGAAGACAGAGGCAGGAGACTCACTTGAGCCCAGGAGTTGGAGGTTGCTGTGAGCTGTGATGCCACGGTACTCTACCCAGGGGGACAGCTTGAGGCTCTGTCACAAAAAAAAAAAAAAAAAAAGAAAAGAAAATATTTGTAACATATGTATCTGGCAAATGAGCTGGTATCAATATATAAAAACTGTTGTACAAATCTATAAGAAAAACTCAACCCATTAGAAAACTGGAGGAATTCATACAAAAAAGAAATCCGTATGGCTAATAAATATTTGGAAAGATGCTCAACCTCCTTAGGAGTTAGAGGTCTATAAATTTAAACAAGATAACATTTCATGCCTACTTCTTTGGCAAAAATTGAAAATGCAAAACATAAGTGCTAGAAAACATATGAGGAAAGGGAACCCTAGTATACTGCTGGTGGGAGTATAAATTGACGCCAGTGTAAAGAACAAAATCTGGTAAGTTGAAGCTGTGCATTTCCAGGTTTATATTTTGTAGAAAATTTTACACCTGGATACAGTGAGATGTATATAGGATATGTATTGTATCATTATTTTAATAGAAAACGAAAAACACCAGCTGGGTGGTGGCTCACTCCTATAATCCCAACTACTTTGGGAGACTGAACTTAGAGGATCACTTTAGGCCAGGAATTCAAGACAAACCTGGGCAACATGGCAAGACCTGGTCTCTGTTAGCCAGGCATTGTGATAGGTGCTTATAGTCCCAGCCACTTGGAAAACTGATGCAGAAGGATTGCTTGAGCCCAAGAGTATGTGACCAGCCTGGGGGATTTAGGAAGACCTCATCTCGAAAACAAACCTATAAACAACCTAAGTAAGTGTTCACCAGCGGGAGAGTGGCAATAAGAGAATGGATAACTCTGCAGCGTCATCATATGGTAGAGTGCTATAGAGCAGGTCATCGATTCATTTATTAAAGAACATTAAAGAACTGTCCACTATATGCCAGACACTTTTCTAGGTATTGAGGATATGGCATTAAACAAGATAGCTTCTTTTAAGTCATGGAACTTTAAAAAAAAAAAAGTCATGGAACTTAATTTCTGGCAGTTAAAATAAATGGAGGTAAAAAGTACATTCTCAAGCTTGTACTTAAACTTTCCTAATATGCGTTATTCTGTATGAATACTTAAAACATGACTTTAAAAACTGGTTGAGACAGTTGCAAACAAAA
The DNA here is from genome assembly GCA_963574575.1 of Galagoides demidoff. Taxonomy (NCBI): domain Eukaryota; kingdom Metazoa; phylum Chordata; class Mammalia; order Primates; family Galagidae; genus Galagoides; species Galagoides demidoff. The sequence goes on along the minus strand of CAUYQV010008733.1, from coordinate 17,398 downwards.
GGTAAATTGCAGGAGTCTGTGTAGAGTGTACTACCATTTTTGTAACATTTAAAAATGCTTAAAGAAATGCTGTACTTTGGGGGGTGGGAGAGAGAGTGTGTGTTTTAGGTAAAAGTATAAAAACATCAATAGGGAAAATGCCAATTCACGGTAGTCATTACCTCTGAGGAAGGTAGAGGATTGGACTGGGTGGGAGAGTTAACCCTATTCTGTTAGTTTCTCTTTAACAAAGTATAGCACAGTTGAAAAAATAACATTTGTTAATTGTAGACAGTAGTTACATAGATTCTCTGTGTTCTTATGTATTTGAAGTATTTTAGAATTAATATTTTAATATAAATATGAATACCAGTTAGTAGTATGACCTATTTTGGTCTTTTTTTATTTTCACAATTTGTACTTGACACTCCTGTTAGCCTAGGTGGCAGTGGATCTTCGTGTGGAGATTTTCCTGGTAAGAGTTCTAAACCTGCTGGTATGTAACTTGTTAGCCGGTAGGGGTAGCCTGCAGCCACATGCTGATTTTCTGAGGACTTTTTTTCCCTAATCAACTTTGATCAGTGTTGGTGTATTTTGCTTTGTGGCCCAAGACAACTCTTAGTCTATCAGTATGCAGTAGAGAAAAAAAAAATTCTGGACACCCCCAATAGGGACCGTGTTAACAAATTTACTCTAGAGTAGACCAATAGTTTTCAACCTGTGGGTCGCAACCCACAGGAACTGTATTAAAGGGCCACTGCATTAGGACAGTTGAGAACCACTGATCTAGACCTTCTAAAGCCCTTTTTGGGTTTCTTCTGTCTATGCTGGATGTTGAGCTAGGAATACACCCTGGCTGATCAGAACTCCAATTTCTCCTGGCCCTTTGTAAGCTCAGGGAAGAATGATAGACAGAAAACCATTATTTTGTAAATCCTCTAGATTCCCCATCCTGGGCAACCTCTAATCTACTTTCTATATACTCGTGCATTTGCCTATTCTGGACATTTCAAATAGAAATCATTTGATAAGTGATCTTTTGTGACTGGTTTCTTTTACTTAGCATACATTTCAAGGATCATCCAAACTGTAGCATGTACCAGTACGCTGTTCCCTTTTTATTGCCGAATAACAGTCAATTCTATGTTGTGATATTGTGAAATACGTATTTAGTCTTCTATTCCATCCCATTTCTTGGCTTTTAACCCCCAAATCCTTAGAAACTCCAGAGTGGTGTCTTTTTGTATGCTAATAGCCCACTAAAGGCTAGCTGCCCGGTAACTTCAGGACAGGCCTGCTCACGGGAAGGACCAGCCCTTGATTAAAGGGTTGGGGACTTTCAGCCCCATCCCCTGAAATGGGAGAAGGGCTGAATGTTAAGTTGATGACCAATGGTAGCCAGTGGTGTTATCAGTCATGCCTATGTAATAAAGCCTCCCTAAAAAACCCAGCAGGACAGGGCATGAAGAGCTGATGGATAGCTTCATACATGGAGGCTGAGGTGCCCAGGAAGGGCAACCTGTAACCTTGTCCTATGCATGTCTTCATCTATATCCTTTGTAATATCCTTTATAATAAACTGGTAAATCTGTTTCCCTGAGTTCTGTGAGCCATCCTAGCAAATTAATAGAACCCAAAAAAGGGCATCATAGGCATCTAACTTGAAGCCTGTCAGCCTGAAGTTCTGGAGGCCTGACATGTGACTGCTGGGAAGGAGGGGGGCTGTCATACGGGACTGAGCTTTCAACCTTTAGGATCTGTCACCATCTCCAAGTAGATAGTGTCCAAATTGAATTAGAGGACACCCAGCTGCTGTCTGTTGCCAAACTGATTGCTTGTCGGTGGGGGAAAAGCAGCACACATTTGGTCACAGAAGTCTATGTTGTGTGTTGTGGTATGAGAACAAAGGAAAAATGGTTTGAGTTTTTCCAAACGTAGGTATACAGTAGCATTCCATTGCCTGTCACATTTTATTTTGTTAATAAACATTTGAGTTTTTTCTACTTACATTCCCATTAGCAATGTATGAAGATTCTAATTTTTCTACATTGTCGTCACTGTGTATCTTTTTAAATTTTATTGTTCTAGTGGGTGTGAATTGGGTGTGTCAGTGTGGTTTTGGTTTGCATTTCCCTAAGGACTGATAATGTTGAACATGTTTTCATGTGTACATATATATATCATCTTTGGAGAAATCACTATTCAAATCTCTTACCTATTTTTAAAGTAGCTTTTCTTAAAAATTGAATTGTAAATGTCTTTTGTGTGTGTTCTGGATATAAATTCCTTATCAGCAATCCGAAGATATTGTCTCCTATTCTGTGGGTTGCCCTTCTAATTTCTTTTTTTTTTCCTTTTACTTTCTTAATGGTATCTTTGAAGCATGTTAAGTTTTGATTTTGATAAAATTTAATTGATTTTTTCTTTGATTGCTTGTGGTTTTGGTGTTATATCTAAGAAATCACTGTGTAAGCCAGTGGTTCTCAACCTTCCTAATGCTGCAACTCTTTAATACAGTTCCTGTGGGTTGTGACAGGAACTGCTGGTCTAAGCCAAAGTCATGAGATGCAAGTCATAACATTCATGACATTATGGAATTATATATCTTAGGAGAACAAACTTTCCTAAGGTATAAACCAAGAAAACTATTTTTTCAGCCCTTCTTGTAGCTGTGGCACAGGCATACAACCTGGGTTCTTCTAACTAGAACCATCCATGCCAGATTTTGCATCACAGTCTAGGGAAGTAAGGAAGGAGGACACTGTGTATACAGAGTCCATTCAGGTGAGGGCAGCAGATATATCTAGTTTCTAGATTTCAGCATTGGCAGGAGCTAGAGGCAGCCTTCAGTTCCTTCTGTCCACAGAGCAAACCACTACAACACCAAGCAGTTGCAAACACAGTGTATACACCGAAAATCTCCTTCCTGTTGTCATTAATTAATTCTTGAAATGAATCCATTGTATGTGACTATGCTAATAGGGCCTAATTCCTATTATTATGATTATTATTTTTTTTGAGACAAAATCTCACTGTTGCCCCCGGTAGAGTGCTGTGGAGTCATAGCTCACAGCAACTTCAAATTCTTGAGCTCAAGCAATCCTCTCATCTCAGCTTCCTGTGTAGCTGGGACTACAAGGTGTATGCCACCACACCCAGCTAGTTTTTCTAGTTTTTTAGTAGAGACAGGGTCTCATTCTTAGGCAGGTCTCAAACTCCTGAGCCTGGGCAATCTGCTCGCCTTAACCTCCCAGAATCCTAGGATTACAGGTGTGAGCCACCGCACCCAACCATTCCTATTATTTAAATGAGAAATAAATGCATTATGTCAGCCTTAAAGCCCCACCCAATTTCCTAAACTGCACTAAAATGCAGTAAGATATATATATATGTATGTAACACATGCATATGAGGATGTGAAATGCTTAGTCAAATAATTAATATGGTTGTTAATATTTTCTTTGCGCGCAATAGCATATCATACAGGGTATTCCAAAAGTCTCCATACATAGGAAAAATTAGCAACCTCATGTAAGAAGTATAGTAGAATGTGTCCACCATGAGTGAGAGAGAAGACTGTGTGTGTGTGTGTCTATGTATGTGTAGAAACAGGTAGCAAACAGGTAGAGAATATTTTGTAAAATTTTGTAATGAGTATTTTGTAAATAAAGGTACATTTAGCTACAATTTCCCATTTTCCCTTATGTATGGTGACATTTGGGACATCTTGTCTGTCCCATTTGTTGACATTCAGTTACATTTTTCAAAATGTCTACATGCGATTCTGACATTTTACAAATTATATTCAAAATGTATTTCAACATGCAAAACATTGTGTTTAAGAGGTACTGAGTTTGGGATACACACACACACATATACACAAACATATTTGTGTACTTACCAACTGAAAAACTTTTTATTGAAAGATAAATATGTTCAATGAAGTTTGGGTATTAAAAACCAAGAAGCACTCTATCAGGAAAATGGTAACCATGAAAACATTCTGCAGAGTTGTGCTTGTATTAATTGAGCATCTGTGATATGCCTGGTACCTTACATAGCGCACACACGTCTACAAGCCCATATAGTAAGTAAAACATGGTGTGTTTCATGACCATGTCCTAGCTACCCCAAAACTTACGTAAAGGATAAAAGAAGCAAAATTCTTTCTTTTTCTTTAGCCAGCTGAGCTCTAGCTAAACTTCTCTCTTTAAGGAACATTTTAAGATTGTCTATACTAGAACTCTTCTGGGAGTTCTGGATTCTAATCCTAGACCTTGTTCAGCGATAAGCCCAGGCAAGTCACTTCGCTTCTCTGGGCTAAAATATCTTTATAATATAAGAAATAGGTAAAATGAGAAGATCTTCTAGGGTTCTGTCCAATTCTAAAATTATTTAATATGCCTAAAATGTGATTATATAAGCAGAAAATATTCAGGTGATTGATATAGTTTTCAAAGCTTTTTCCTTCTAAAATGTCCAGGTTTTTTACTAATTACTCAGAAAAACCCAGGAAAAATGAAAAATTTTTTCATTCAGAAATTATATCCTTACTGGTTAGGAGAGTAATGATCAAAATTGTTTTCAAATCAATTAATTTTAAAAATGCTATCAGCAGTATTAAGAAAAAGCGTGTGAACCACAAAACTGATTAGTAACTTTTTATCATACATGTTTCTAGGTAAATGTCTGTAATAGGAAGAGAGCAATAGGAAGATAAATTTGGCAGTGTTAATAGGCAAGCCCTCATTGGAGTATTTTTTTCTTTTTCTAGGCATTACTCTGCCACCAGTGAAGTCTCATTATTTCTAAGTGTCCTAATCAATAAGGTCATGAAAGATTGATTTCAGGAGCTGTCACTGTGTTTATGACAAGAAGCATACAGAGTCATTTATAGAAGTGGGCAGTAATTCTCCTGTTAACTAGCAAGTCAAGGACTCAGTAAGCCCATCTTATATGTCTTTGGGTGGTCAGGAGAATCTTGAGGGTGTGCATCACTGACAGAATAGAAGACTAATATTGTTAATTGAACTTCCCTGAAAAGAACAAAAACATACCATTGGGGGGATGGGGTGGAAGGAGCAAGTCCATACAAGTCTCCAGTGCACGTGAGTTGGCTGCCTAGATTCTCCTGCTGACACCCTGGGTGGGTACTGACTTGACCTCAGAAAACAGGAGGTTAGTTAAAGCCGCTTCTTTCCACTGAAAACTTTTTAAGTTGCAGCTACAGATGTTTTAAAGATATGTGTGTATTTCAATACATATAATTTAAAAATGAAATGTTTTACTTTTATTCTCTTACTGTGGGTTATACAGTGTGTAACAGATAAACATTTCCTTATTGTTCCTCACAGTTGTGATTTTAAGGACCATATAATGCTCTTTCAGATACAGATGCTATAATACATTTGACTGACCCTCTATTTTGGGAACATTTAGGTTTACAAGGCCTTTTTAAAAGAAAAAATCCTTATTACTATAGTACATGGTCATTGTAAAAGAAAAAACTGAGCAATATAGAAGTATATGAATTTTTGGAACATAGCCTTCCAGATTTTCTGCTGTGCATATTTCTATGCTTGCACATATGCACTCATATATTTTTCTGCTTTAAGAAAATCAAAGTATAAATATTTATGTGTATATATAGTTCTTTTTTTTGTATTAAGGAGCATGTTATAAACATTATTTCCTGTCAACACATGAAGATTTGCCTCATTTTTTTAATTTACTGGATTTATTTTTCATTTTTTAAAAATGGCTATGCATGGTTAAAAATTTAAGTTATCCAAAAGAGAACATAAAGCAAAAGAAATTCCTTTTACTTTGCCCTGGTAATTATTTTGAAAAACTGCATAGTACTCCATTGAATAGTTGTACCAATAGCTTATTCACTTATTTCTCTATTGATGGACATTTATTTGAATTGTTTTGGAGATTTTACTTTTACAAAGAAAAGTTTTAATGGACATCCCTGTACATATAATATTTAATATTGTGGACTTGGGCTTATTTTCCAGGATAATCTTATTAGATGTGATTTTGAAATTTGGGTTTTAAAAAAAGATTATTTTTTTGAAATGTTAAAAAAGACTCCTCCTAAGACTGAGACTAGTGAGACCTAAAACTCAGGTCCCTTGACTTCTCCGTTATAGAAGACATGATTCATAACCTGATGGCCCATCTATAAGTCACTGATCTGCTCTTAACTAGATCCCTGCAGCCCACACAGACTATGCAGAGCCGAGCCTGAACGAAAAGTACATCTCATTAGTGACATCCTAATAATTTCTACAGCCCAGCAATACTGGTAGATTAGAAACTACATAAGAGGGCCGGGCATGCTGGCTCATGCCTGTAATCCTAGCACTCTGGAAGGCCAAGGCAGGTGGATTTCCTGAGCTTATAGCTTCGAGACCAGCCTGAGCAAGTGCAAACCCCATCTCTAAAAGATAACCGGGAGTTGTGGCGGGTGCCTATAGTCCCAGCTACTTGGGAGGCTGAGGCAAGAGAATTGCTTGAGCCCAAGAGTTTGAGGTTGCTGTGAGCTCTGATGCCCTGGCACTCACTGAAGGCAAAAAAGTGAGACTCTGTCTCAAAAAAAAAAAAGAAAGAAACTACGTAAGGTAAAATGAGTTTTCTATAATTGTTTGTGGAATATGTGAATGAACTGTGTTGTTATTTCACCTTATCAGGTCAAAATTGGAATTTTCTACACTCTTAGCTGAGGATGGTAATATGCGTATTTCATGGATATAATAAATGAATCAGTCTATAATCATAAATGTTAAGTTCATTCTACAGACCCACTGAATGTGTCTGCATCTAGCACTTTTCATGACCAAGTTAAGAGCTTTGCTTTTCTTTACATTTTAATGATAGGTTGTAGACAAATGTAGATCAGGGAGACAGAGACATGTACAAACTTTCATAGCCATAGTTTCTGAAAAATGTTTGAATTGATAACCTTATAATTAGGGATTAGCTTGAATTCTCACATAACCCATTCCCAAGACAGTGTTTTTGATGCTACGTTTCCAGAGGAAGAAAAGCTTATGTGCCTAACTTTTTTCTGAAATATTAGTAAATGGCAAAGTCAGTTGAATGAAATTGTGATTTACAAATCTTGCTGGTTACTTGTGTGAACATTTCTGTAGAACACATTTCTAGAAGAGGAATTATGCCAAAACCTATTGCAGTACTCCAGCCTTTTGTGAGAGTCTCCTATTCTTTCCTTGTCCTTTGCAGTCTCCGGGTTAGGGTAAAGCCCTAACGTTTATAAAGTGCTGTTCAGCTGAGCAGAGAAAGAGAGTGCTATATTCCCCGCTCCACAGGGAATCTTAGCAAAATCAAGAAATGGAAGACTTCAGGAAAAGGGGGTTTAGCTGTGTTAATGGCAAGCTGGAGTACCCACAGTAGATGTGATTGGAAACCTCTATGGCAAAATAAAATAGTAGACATTTCATTATTAAAAGACCAGCTATGTGTCATCCTTTGGAAGCCGTCCTTAATTGGCCATGCCTTCTGTGGCTGTACATTCCACACATCCTCTCTGTCATTGCTGTGGGGAAGCTGCCCTTCCTGTGCAGTTATGTCCCTGCATGTTCTCACCACTCTCTCTGCACTTACCATTAGTGCATTGTAGTAGTTCTCAACTCTGTGCTTCAGAATTACTTTGGAATTGTAAACAAGTAAATACAGATCACTGAGCAATGGTTCACTTTTTTATTGTATTGGAATTTTTCTGTCTCGGTGTCTCTGGAATGTAGTCCAGTGCCTGACATACTACTAGGTACTCAATAAAAATTTTCTGAAGAAACCACAGAATTAATGCATGGATGATATTATTCATCTACAAAAAGACTAAGGAGAAAACTTATGGAGTTTGTGTATATAAAGGTTTTTGTAAAAAGACCCTGTACACTATTTCCGTTTCCTTGAGGATAGAGTAAGAAGTTAGCCAAAAGACACAATTCCATAGACTATACAGTAGAAAGACTTTCTTGCCTGTAAGATTATTAAGCTATATCAACCAATAGATTATTTGTGAAAGCTATGAGCTTGCTTTCGTATCATGAATAGTATAGGGATATTTTTCCTGTACATTTGAGATTGAAGCCAAATTCATTCATGTCCATTCATGATGTACGTTTCTACACTTTGAGACCAGGACAGATTTGATGGAAGGAGGTAGAATAATATAGTGCCAGGGTGAACTAAACTCGGAAAGAAAACTTACCCGAGGCTATTCTTGCATCACCAAGGTCTTAGATGGAAAAATATGGCTGGACATCTTGTACAAAGAGCAAAGGAAGGCAGAAACACAAAAAAAAGCTATAGAGCTATACCTAGAAAGATCAGAAGCAGGTGGAACTGGTTTGCAGATCTGGTCAAGATGTTAGAACCAAGCTCTGGCTAGAGACTATTGTTGTGCTTCCTCTTTACCTGGTAGTGATATATTTAGGGATGGCCATGGCAGTGTAAAAGAAATTATAGAAGGCTTGACATAAAACTGCTAATAATGTTCTATGAAAAACAATACTGAACTAACCAGTGGGAAGAACTGGGCTAGGCAAATAAATTCATGCTTTTGTCTTTGGTTTTATGATTGCATGTTTTACAAAATGTGTCTAGTTGTTTTGATTTAAAATATAATTGTATGGTGTAAATAAAGCTATGTCCATTTTTAGCTGATATAAAGGTAAGATGTACATATTGTTTAGTTTTCATTTGCTTAGGAGGAATGTCTACCTTCAGTCTTTATGAATTTTATATATTAAAAATATTCGCAGGATGACTAAAGATTAATCATAATAAAGCTATTAGAAAAAATTAAGATTTTAATTTTTCATATAGTATAAATTACCTTATATAAAATGTGTAAAGTAATTTAATTAGTACTTATTGTGGACTAGAAGAACCCGAGTCCTTGGTCTTGGACTCTTAATAGATTTGTTACCATGTCTTGAAATTACTTCTATTGCATTTTTAAACACTTTTTCAGTATGTTTAGAAATAAAAGTTTAATATATTTGTTCTTCATTTTACAAGGCAACATTAAGCTCTAAGTATGTGTAAGCCTATCTAAAGAGGTAGGAATTATATACATTTACAGACTAACATAAAAATACAGTCAGCAATATTTTAACCTTATAATTTATAATTTGATTTAATCTTATAATTTACAATTATACAATAATAGACTTTGAGTTGCAGTACCATCGTAATTTAAAAGATAACTTAAAGTTTCAAAAGAATTATTCATGTCTTTGGACTTGCATAACTTTGCAGGAAAGCTATATAAGGGACTATTAGCAATTTTATCATAGAACTTAGGAAATGAAAGAATGAGATTCATTAAATTTTAGAGAAAGTGAATTACAAATTTTATTCCATGCTCTTTCACATGAACTAATTGAAAACCCCAAAATCAAGGTTAACAGGTTTTAAAATTCTGCTCTACTTTCAAACTACCCTTAAAGAGAAATTTTACCCTTTTACTACTGGCGCTAATCCTTTTGTCTCTCATATTGCTTATTCTTGCCTCAACTAAGTTGCAATAATATCTTTGGTGCATATTTTTTTAAGACTGATGACAACACTTATGACCTCCCAAAGCTGCTCCCTTGGTGACCACTAATGGTTTATCTAGTGTCAAACAAGATCTTTGTTTTCTTGATTTTAGATAAATTTGCAGCCCACTGCTTCACCAGTCATGATGTCAGTTGTTTACATTTCAGCAAAATGTTTGTCGTAACTTTCAAATACAGGGGAACTGTAGACAGACGGTGTTTATCATGTTGTAGAGACTGTCAGAAATGGTTGGCCTCAACATAACTGAGTCAAGCCAAGTGTTTACATTCTCATCTGCAAACTGTCAGGCCTGTTCACTGTGGTGACCAATTGCAGCATGAGGAGATGAATAGCACAGAATTTTCATATTATTTGCTGTATGTTGTTCTGAATTAGTCTATTCCCGAAAAATGTATTTTATAGTGAGGATGGCTGATGCCTGAGAAGAAGATATTCCAGCAGCGGAAATGGTAATATTACTTACTTTGGTTAATTAACCCTCTTTCAAAAGTGGAATGTGAAAACTCACGTGTTTTCTGAGGTGGTATTTTTTTCTATCATCATCTGACAAAATTAGGTCAGAAAATGTGCTGACAAGTTGCCAGAGGAGGAGTTCTCAGAAAGGAGGAGTGGTTCTTAACTTATGCAATGGTCATGTCAACTGTTATAGCCAGTTAAAGACAGTTTCTCAATCTTAGGCTTTACTACATTGTTTATTGAGCAGGGGTGATAAATGTATTTAAACAAATTTGGTAACACTTAGGGTATGTCCATAGATTTTACTCATATCTACACTTATGCATCACTTAATAGAAATAAGTCTGAAAAATGTGGCCTTCGGCATTTATGTCCTTATGCAAACAGGAGGATGAATTTTCATGGACCTACAGGGTGTAACCCATCAAACACCTGGGCTGTATGGCATGTATTGTTCCTAGGGTGCAAACCTGTATGGCCCGTTACTCTACTGTATACTATAGGTGACTGAAACACAAGTTACAGTTGTGTATCTTGCTATACCTCTCTATATTTAGGAAAGGTACAGTTAAAATACAGTATTATGATTTTATGGGAGCTACTAGTGTATATGTGGTCAGTTGTTGACTGAAATGTCATTATGTGGCACATGACTGTATATGAATATTGATATATTGAATTTTTAACAGCCCACTTCCTTTCTAATTACTTATGTGCCATTTCCTCCTCTGAAACACCCACTTTGCAAAGCCAACCTTACTTATCTTCAAAACCAATGTCAGGAATCTCTACCTTTAGGAACTTTTCCCCGAGTTTGCCATTTGATTTAACATCCTCGCCCAACTCTGTCATAGCTGTGTAATATAACTTAATTCTACTGCATAATAGAATTACTGATTTTCTTATTTGATTCATCTATACTAAGTTTTAAAAGGTACAGACTGTTTAATTTAACCTTGTCTTAATAGTGCAAAACAGAGTGCTTTGTATATTATAATAGGACTAGATAAATGAATAACTCAGGGCATCCTTATTCCTGCTGTCGGGCCTGGCTGTTAGGGCCTGCTCTCACTTGTCCTTTCATTTCCCATCTCCCCAAATGCATCATTACTTGCTGATCAAAGCAGCAGCATCTGCCTTGGGCCTAACTATCCATCCTTTATATATTTTTTCGTGAAGTTGCTCCAATAAAAGGCCCCTGTTTTCCTTACTTACCTTTGTATACTGTTTTCAAGATTATATTCAAGGTGCATTTCCTTCAGAAAATCTATGATTAATCCTTAATGCTATAGAGACTGTGGTAAGTAGAATAGGACCTCAGAATAATTTATGAAAAAAATGTAGGAGTAGTAGAGAAATTGCCAAATGAAAAGTTAGCACTAGCCTATAGACTTGAAAGAGAAAAAATAGGGCAAAGAAAGGAAAGTAAGTGATAGGAGCTTTCATTGGTCGTGTATTTCACCTCGCAGTCAGTGCAGTCATCTCTGTGACGAGAGAGAGCATTGCCTCAGAAGTGATGAGCTCAGCTACCTGGTCGTGTACCCAGGAATCACACAACTGTTTAGCCTCACTCATTGTCTCGGAAGCAGTGGTTTTGAGGGTTCTATCTCTAATCTTGGCCTCTTACAGACAGGTGAGAATAGTGAAACTGATTTATTGATGGACCTGTCTAGAAGGCTGATTTAAACTTAGTGTGTTTTCCGTAGTGGTCTCTGGAATCACACTGTGGAAGTTCCTTCCCTGCTGAATGAGCTGTATGGTCATGGCAGATGTTTAAGTTACTATTTTACTAAAGAAGAGAAAGAAGCATGAGGATTTCAAGGCAGTGCTTACATTATTCAAGTAGAATTTAATGGGTGTTTTTTTTTTATTTTATTTTTATTTTTTTTATTTTTGAGACGGAGCCTCAAGCTATCCCCCTGGGTAGAGGGCCATGGCATCACAGCTCATAGAAACCTCCAACTCCTGGGCTCAAGCGAGTCTCCTGCCTCCGCCTCCCAAGTAGCTGGGACCACAGGCGCCCGCCACAACACCCGGCCATTTTTTGGTTGCAGCCATCATTGTTGTTTGGCCAGCCCAGGCTGGGGATTCGAATCCGCCACCTTAGGTGTACGTGGCTGGCGCCTTAGCCGATTGAGCCACAGGTGCCGAGCCGGTACTGTACTTTTTCATAGGCATTAGCAAACTGGAGCAAGCCAGAAAAAAATACCCCAAGTGGAAGAAAGTCTGGAAACCACATAATGTCAAGAAACTTGAGAAATATTGAAGTAATACTCTTCAGTGTTTCAGAACTATTATCTTCAGGAATCTGAGAAAATGTTAAGAAGAGATTTAGAATCCTATGATTTGAAATCTCTGGTTGGCTACATTCTTAGAGGGAACTTAGTGGGTATGAAAACTGGGGGTAGGCTGATCCTATCCAGAATACAGAATATACGGCCAGCAGAGAATCACTGAAGACAGTTCAAAGGGACTTCAGGGATTCTCTAGTTCAAACCTTTCTTTTTACAGTTGGGGAACTGAGGCCAGGGAGAATGAGTAGTGATTTAACTATTAAACTGAATGAACTAATGGGATAACTGAATTGGGGAGCTAAGTCTTCAGCATAGGACTTTGTGCTGCTGCTTAATAGCAGTACTGCAGACTCTTCTTATTTGCATGGGATATGTCCTAAGACCCCCAGTGGATGCCTGAAATTGAGGTTAGTCCAGAAGTCCTATGTATACTATGTTTTTTTTTTTGAGACAGAGCTTCAAGCTGTCCCCCTGGGTAGAGTGCTGTGGCATCACAGCTTATAGCAACCTCCAAGTCCTGGGCTCAAGCGAATATCCTGCCTCAGCCTCCCAAGTAGCTGGGACCACAGGCGCCCGCCACAACACCCAGCTTTTTGTTGTTGTTGTTGCAGCCGGCATTGTTGTTTGGCAGGCCCAGGCTGGATTCAAACCCACCACCTTAGGTGTATGTGGCTGGCACCTTAGCCACTTGAGCCACAGACGCCAAGCCCTATGTTTTTTTTCCTATACTTACATTGCTATGATAAAGTTTAATTCATGAATTAGGCACAGTAAGAGGTTAACAATAATAACTAATAATTAAATAACAGTAACTAATAATTAAATAGAACAATTATAATACTCAAAATGGTACACAACTTAAAACTTATGAATGGTTTTATTTCTAGATTTTTCTATCAGGTATTTTTGGACCACAGTAGACTGTGGATAACAGAAATCTCATAAAGTGGAACCACAGATAAAGGTGGGTTTGGCATATAGTGAGTTGAAATCTTACCTCCTATAATTCCCTCTCTCTAACATCTGGAGTCTCCTCAAATGATTCTGAGAGCAAAAGGTGTTAGGATATTACATTGGGAGAGTGCAGTTTCTAGAGGACACAACCTTGTCCTATAAATTCTCTGGGTTCTGTGCTGCACATGGCTGTTGTCTGATTGCATGCACATGGCTGTTGTCTGACTGTATGCTCTTGGGACTACCATTTCTGCCCTGTCTACACTGTGAGTATGATGGCTGCTCACCAACTGCTGCCATCTACCATTTACACATAGCCCCCAATAGTCCATGATTACCTTGATGACAACCAGGTATTGAACAGATAGTTTCGAGACAAAGGGTTCTGGATTAAAATTCTGGTTTGGCTGGGAGTAGTGGCTCAAACCTGTAATCCTAGCACTTGGGAAGACAGGTGAAAAGATCACCTGAGACCAGGAGTTCAAGACCAGCTTGGACAACATAGTGAGACTCTGTCTCTACAAAAAAATTCCTTTCAAATTAGCCAGGCATGGTGATTTGTGCCTGTAGTCCCAGCTACTTGGGAAGCTAAGGCAGAAGGATCACTTGAGCTAAGGAGTTTGAGGTTGCAGTGGTCTATAATGATGCTACTGTGCTCCAGCCCAGGCAACAGAGTGAGACCCCGTTTCAAAAAAAGAAAAAAATTTATTTTTCAGTTGAATAACTTTATATCAGTTACTAACATCAGTTTCATCATATATAAAGTGAAGATATAAATAATGCTAACTGAATACCCTGTGAAGACGTACTTCTATTGGATATATCCCTATAAGCAGAACTACTGGATGGATATAACTATTTTAAAGTTCATATTTATGCTGAGCATGATGCCTCACACCTGTAAACCTAGCACTCTGGGAGGCCAAACCGGGAGGATTGCTTGTGGTCAGAAGTTTGAGACCAGCTTGAGCAAAACAAGACCCCCCCATATCCATACAAATAGAAAAATTAGGCTCAGTGCCCATAGCACAGTGGTTATAATGCCAGCCACATACACCGAGGCTGAAGGTTTTGAACCCAGCCCGGGCCAGCTAAACAACAACAACAAAAAAAAAAAAAAAAAAAAGAAAGAAAGAAAAATTACCTGGGTATGGTGGTGTGTGCCTATAGTCCCAGCTACTTTGGAGACTGAGGCAGGAGGATCATTTGAGCCCAGGAGTTTGAAGTCGCTGTGAGCTAGGCTGAGGTCATAGCATTCTACCCTAGGCAACAGAGTCAGATTCTGTCTCAAAAAAAATTTTTTTTATATTTACTATTTGAAAAGTGCTTTCTAAAAAACAAAAGTCCAAAACAGCATGTTTTAGATGTATGTCAGATGACCACTTGGCCATCTTTTGAGAGGTGTCCAATATTCATTAACTGCCAGAGACCTGACCAGCTGCCTACCTTAATGGTTTTGTCATTTACTCTGCTTAGAATAAGTGGGAGGAACCAGCTAAACATCTGCATTATTGCAAGTCTACTTCTGGAGTTTTTTGGTTTTGTTTTGTTTGAGACAGAGGCTTTGTCGCCCTCAGTAGAGTGCTGTTGTGTCATATCTCACAGCAACCTCAAACTCTTGGGCTCAAGTGATCTTACCTCAGCTTTCCAAGTAGCTGGGACTATAGGCGCCCACCACAATGCCTGGCTATTTTTAGAGACAGGGTCTTGCTCTTGCTTAGGCCAGTCTTGACCTCCTGAAGCTCAAGCAATCTATCAGCCTTGGCCTCCCAGAGTGCTAGGATTACAGGTGTGAGCCACTGTACCCACCCTACAAGTCTGTTTTTGGAAGGAGCTACTTCATTTGCTATCTCATTTATAACACTCCCCTGTAGAGATAACTGCCCTCAGTAGAGTGCTGTCGTATCACAGCTCACAGCAACCGCCAGCTCTTGGGCTTAGGAGATTCTCTTGCCTCAGCCTCCAAGTAGCTGGGACTACAGGTGTTTGCCACAATGCCCGGCTACTTTTTTGTTGCAGTTTGGCCAGGGCCGGATCTGAACCCACCACTCTTGGTATATGGGGCTGGCGCCCTACTCATTGAACAGAACATTCTATTTTTTAACCACAAATTCCATTCTCCGGCTGATGGCCATTTGAGTTATTTGTGGTTTCTAGGTCTTGGCTATATGAATTAAATGGCTATGAATATTTTTGTACATTTCTTTCAATGGATACAGGCATTTGTAAGGTTTTTTTTCTATTTTTTACTCTCGCACTCAATACTCTGACAACAGATGTGGATTTGTAGGGGTATTTCCCCACACACCAAGCATGAAATTCTGCAGATTCTCCAGCAAACACCATCTGAATGTCTTCTAATACAATTAATTCAATTCTAATACTATCTCCCTGGAAATAACATCAGATCCCACATGCTGACATCTTAGTCCCATAAGACAAACCCTACTTTGGATGTTGATAGTAAGCACAGATCCTTTTTTTGGCTTCTGATGTACCAGCTATACATTAAGGTTTTTTGGGTTTGATTAATTTGCCAGAGTGGTTCACAGAACTCAGGGAAAAACTCCACTTATGTTTACAGGCTTATTAATAAAGGATATTACATGGGATACAGATGAACAGCCAGATAGAAGAGATTCATAGGGCAAGATATGTGGAAGGGGCATGGAGCTTCCAAGCCTTGTCCAGGTAACTATCCTCCTGAAACCCTCACTCATGGCAAACATATTCCAAGCTATCTGGTTTCCTATGTGTAGTGATTTCGGGATACCCTATACAGATCAATTTTGGGAAAATTGATTATTTCATGAATGTGCTATGTTTTCCCATAGTTTGGGCCTTCTTTGAATTATCTCAGCAATATTTTATAATTTTCAGTATAAAAAAAGTTGCACATCTTTAGAGTTGTTCCTATGTCTTTGAAGTTGATGTACTTTTATATAATATTTTAAAATTTTCATTTTCTAGCTATTATCGCTAACATACTAAAAATACAGTTAGCTTTTATATACTTACCTTCTATCCAGTGACTGAGTCAGATAAACTTAATATAATCATAGTAGTAGTTATATTACTACTTATAGGCACTTTCAGATTTTCTATACATACTATGTATTGTCTAATCATCTGTGATGAAAGAAGGTTTTACTTCTTTCTTTCCAAAAGATGACAGAGATCATCCTTGTCTTGTTCCTGAATTCAGGGGAAAGCAAGATGTGATGTCAGGTACAGTTTTTGTTTTGTTGTTATTTGTAGATATTCTTTATCTAATTAAAGAAGTCACTTTTTTGCAGGGAGTGGGGTGAAAGACAAGATTTTGCTCTGTCATCGTGGCTGGAGTGCGGTAACCTGATCATAGTTCACTGCAGCCTCAAACTCCTGGGTTCAGGTGGTCCTTCTGCCTCTTCTTTCCAAGTAGCTGGGACAATAGGCATGAATGCACCCAGCATGTCTAATTATTTTTTAAAATTTTCTGTAGAAATGGGGTTTCTTGTGTTGCCCAGGTTGTTCTTGAACTCCTGACCTTAAGGAGTCCTTCCAACTTGGTCTCCCAAAGTGCTGGGGCATGAGCCACCATGCCTGGTCAGAAATCACTTTTGATTCTGAGTTTTACTGTAGCTTTCATCATGAAGAAATACTAAATTTTACCAGATGCTTTTTCTAGACCTATGAGATGACCATATGGTTTTTTGACTTTATTCTATTAAATTAATTTTGCATTCGTAGAATAAATCTCTCTTGTCATAATTTTCCTTTTATTATTATATTCAAGTCATTAATCTTTTGTTTAGGCTTAATTACTGTATCATTATTCATTTTAATAATGGTTTGTAACTTTCTTTTCTTGTAATGTTCTTGTGCAGTTTCTGTATCATGGTTTTGTTGGCCTAATAACACAATATAGGAAGTGGTTCTTCTTTCTCTAGTCTCTCAAAGGGCTTATGTAATATTGGCGTGGTTTCTTCTTTATCATTTTCTTTTTTTTTTTGAGACGGAGCCTCAAGCTATCCCCCTGGGTAGAGTGCCATGGCATCACAGCTCACAGCAACCTCCAACTCCTGGGCTCAAGCGAGTCTCCCGCCTCCGCCTCCCAAGTAGCTGGGACCACAGGCGCCCGC
>CAUYQV010008732.1:0-10318 GCA_963574575.1 Galagoides demidoff | reverse complement strand
CCCAGCTACTTGGGAGGCTGAGGCAGGAGACTCGCTTGAGCCCAGGAGTTGGAGGTTGCTATGAGCTGTGATGCCATGGCACTCTACCCAGGGGGATAGCTTGAGGCTCCGTCTCAAAAAAAAAAAAAAAAAAAAAAAGATGAAAAGAAAAGGCAAATATAATTCTTTCAAGCACCAAAAATAATGCCACTGAAACAACTTATAAAATAGCTTATATATTTGGGTAAAAAGGGAAGCTATTCAGTGATGTAGAAATTGTGAAAGAATGCATTATTGAAGTTGTAGGATATTTAGACCCTGATAATGTTTCAAAGTACATACAAACAACTGTCTCTTTAAAGGGGAATCATAACTGATGAGCCAAATGAATTAGTTTTCAACTTAACAGAAAAACTCAAAAGGAAAATATAAATTATTCAGCCACTTTGGGTGAATCAACTGCTTGACTCTTTCAGAATTTTTACATCTATAATAATGGCTATACTGTTTTATCCTTTCCTTTCCTATCTCTTTTACTTATTTTCTCTTCTTATTGTAGTAGATAGGCCCTCCAGTAGGGTATTAAATAGAAATCTAAGATGTAATAATATATATTTAATATTATTAAATATTGACTGTTGAAGTAGGACTAGACATGAAATTCTTCAATATTGTTGGCGTTCATTCTATACAATTCCAAATTATTTTCAGTTGCTATCTCAACTTTTAAGGTTTTCTTAGTTCCAAAATTGAGATAAAGATAGCTTCAAAGAACTCTGAATACCAGGCTCATGCCTATAATCCTAGCACTTTGGGAGGCCAAGGTGAGTGGATTGCCTGAGCTCAGGAGTTTGAGGCCACCCTGAGAAAGAATGAGACCCTGTCTCTAAAAAGTAGCTGGGCATTGTGATGGGTGCCTGTAGTCCTAGTTACTTGGGAGGCTGAGGCAGGAGGATCCCTTAAGCCCAAGAGTTGGAGGTTGCTGTAAGCTATGATGTCACGGCACTATACCCAGGGCAACAACTTAAGACTCTTTCCCCCAAAAAGAGTATATAAATATCATCATATGCATGTCTTTAACCATCACGTCCCTAACTTTCAAGCTAGCATGGTAACTTTGACATGTAGAGCAACATCCTCCAGATCCTCTGTCATAGTAGTAGCTTGTTCTACATCAATGTTTTCATGGGCACTTTTGAGAAAGAGTAAATTTACACATTTGCAAGAGCACATGTTTTCCTACAGTTGCTATAAGGGTGTTAACTTTGTATTATTCTAGTACATAATGCCAGTATAAGTCAGTGGCAAGTAGTTCAATATTTCCTATTTCTGGTTTTGACTTGATCTTTCCAGAGTGCAGTTATTAATCTTTCCCTTAACAGTTGATCACCCATTTTAAATTTTACTTTTATGTATATTAAGGAATGTAAAATTTGTAGTAGTTATGAATTTTTAAGGAAATTTTAGGCTAATTAATTCAAAATATGTGATAATTCTTTTATTCGCATTTATTTAGTAGTCACTAGCAGACATTTTGCCATATAAATTTCTTAGGTGTTTTGATCTGCTGTTTGGCTGCTGAACCCCCACCACCACCACCACCCACCACCACCCACCACCACATGCATTGTTTTCTCTTTTGTTTTAAACCTTAGATTGTGAGCTTATTATCAGTAGGGCTTTCTCTTTAAAACTCCAATTCAGCCTGGGTTAAAAATATTTTTCCAGAATAGTTTAGGCCCACAGCGGTGTCTAAGCTTTTTTTTCTTTACTGCACATTGGAAGAATAAGAGTTGTGTTGGGCCACATATTAATTATACAAACACTAATGAAAGCTGATTAGCAAAAAAAAAATAAATCCACGCATACTTTTTGGTATATCTGACACCACAGATAAGCAGAACAAGTCCTCATAAAATCAGCATGTGGCCCTTAGGCTGTATGTTGGACACCCCTGGTTTAAGGTTTATTTCTGCATGAACTCCCTGTGTTACCAGACAAAGAGGGTCCAGCTGCCTGTCAGGGTCCAGCTAATACACACAGACCAGGTTTAGGTCCAAATAAGCTTTATTTGTCAGAAGGCCAGCAATTCTGGAGAAGAGCGAGAGTAGCCTCTCAGTTCTGATCCGCCTGAGCTACAATTCCAATAACTTTTATTATGAAATACAAGGAAACCAAACTAGAAAAGTTTAACGTTATCCGATAGAAAGTAACATCAAAGTAATCTCCATTCTAACAATGCAAAATGTTTCATTTTAACAAAATATCTAAGAGAATGGTCAGAGAAAACATCATCATCAAAGTAACCTTTTCTCTACCATCATCAGAACACCTACTACCTTAGAGTCTCCTGTGATAAACATCTTCACAATCCCAGTGAAAGTTTAACTGGACGCTCACTGAGGTGTGGGAAAGAATGTAAGTTGAGCAGACTAGGTCAACTGCACTGCTTCAGCTCAGCTTCTCAGACTCCATCTTGCAGGCCGCTTTTCTGGCTTCAAATGGAGATCCCTGGCTCAGGATCCATTTCTTTGTAATTTCTTGGCTAGTGACTACCTAGTCCACATCTGATATAAATCCAGTACTATATGTTGTAGCCCCATGTTATGGATTCTTCAGAGATTTATTTTTCCCTCCAGAGCCCAAACAGGCAAACAAGTTTCCCTGGTGTCATCCCTGGAGTTTTATACAGAGCTCTCAGTCTCAATCTGCCTTTTTGTAAGAACTAAGTTCTCATCACCTTGTTCTTCGTGCTCCCTCAGAAACCAAACTCCTAGATCGTAGCCCCTCCCAGGACACACTCCTGAGGCAAACACGGGGCAGCCTACTCATTTGCCAGGCCAGTTTTCAGTTGCTTCATTAGTCCTGGCATCTGGATTTTTTTTTTTTTTTTTTTTAATGGGAGCTCAGCTGTGACTGTTTTAAGTTTATATAATTTTCCGCAACAGTTCCAATTCAGCTAGCAGGAAGGTTTGCATGTATAGTTGCCCATATTGCTGAAATTCACATCTTGAATTCTTTCTCATCTATAAAGTTTTTCTTCACAGGTTTGTAAATATCCTTGGCTTGGTTTTTCCTAAAGCACATTACATTTCACAGTTGTAGCCTTAAAATGGCATTTCCCCCCTTTTATTATTTAATAAAAATGCAATACCTAGTCTGATATCGTTAAACCTTACCACATCAAAAATTCTACTCAGAAGCACAAAAGGAATGATTAAATTTGAAGATGGATAGACTTGCCCTTTTAACATTGCTGAGAAAGTAACCTTGAAGAATGCATCTTCTGTGAATAAATAACACCAGATTCAGCATGATGATTATTTGGGGTCCAGGGGAAGAGGAATTAAGAAATGAGATCATTGACGGGGTTTCAATTTTATTTATGTTTTATAAAGCTAAGTAGTGTACACCAGGGGTTCATTACATAAATTAACCTTTTTAAAAAGGCTGAAATATTTCATAATAAAAATGTTAAAGTAGGGCGGCGCCTGTGGCTCAAAGGAGTAGGGCGCTGGCCCCATATGCAGGAGGTGGCTGGTTCAAACTGACCCCCGGCCAAAAACCTAAAAAAAAAAAGTTAAAGTAATTATCATCATCATGTAAATAGTACCATATTTTTAATGTCATATAACAAGACAATTTTCCACCCTGAAGAGATAAGAGGATAAGTTGTTTTACAGCTATTAAGACTTAATCATTTTCACGTCAGACTCATTTTTTTTTCCTATTCTTGTTGAAAATGTCATATGACTGACCATAAGCTCCAACCTATAGTGGTGATTATGCTATTTCCAACCTGGGAAGTAATTCTAGCATAATCCAGAATAGCAATAGGTTGAATCAGAATCATCTTTTGTGCCAAAAAGGCCATTTTAAATATTTTTGCAATTAAGTTCTCTGCTGACTTTCTTTGTTTATGTGAATTACAAGTGTTGCTATTTAGTGACTGTATTCAATCACATCTTTTAACACTAAAATATGGAATAAAAAAGATTGGTATTTAGAGGGGCCCAGGTCCTTTTGAATGTCTACTTATAACTGGCACTTTGCTTGATTCCTTGCCTAGATTGTCTTTCATCACAACGTGAAAAATAGTTAACATTTATTGAGCGCTTTATTTGTGCTTGTCATTTGGCCAATATTCTTTATGTACTATCTTAATCTTTACAACATTCCTGTAAAATAGATCTTATCATCATCCTCCTTTTAGAATGAGAAAACAGGTTAGATTATTTTGACTAAATCATATAGCTACTAAATAGAATATTTACTTTTAAGTAACTTCCTATATATATATATATATATGTGTGTGTGTGTATGTATATGTCTATATACCTGTGTATGTTAGATCTAGCTAGCATATCAATCATCTCTTCTTTATCATAGTGTCCAGTATTGGAGCAAAAATATCACTAGGGCATGAGACAAATTCATGTGCCTGTTATAATCAGCCATAAGATATAGCTGATTTCTGCTTGCAAACAGTAGATAAGATAAAAATATAAGGAATGGATGAGCATGCCAAAGAAAGCTGGGTCATCAGGCCAGAGTTGTGGGTGGAGGGCAGAATGCAGGTGAGAATCAGTGGCCCCAGGCTACTGAGGTAGAATACCTATTGATGTTGATGGTATGTGTGGATAAGTTAGGTATGTAGCCTCTGGTTTTATGTTTTCTGTCATACCAAAGACTATTAAAAGGACAATGTTGTCCTGGGATTCTCACCTTTGACCTAATCAAATAAAACCTTCCCTCCCCATATCACTACTGTTAGGAGAGTGGGGGATGATGCCAGAGAGAGACACAAAAATAAAAATAGCAGGATGGCCAGGATATATTGTTTTCTATTCACTTCTGATAAGCTTATTGCTTTTCAGAAAAAAAGAAAGGAGAGAAGGGAGAGATGGAGGGACAGAGAGACACCGAGGATGAAAGGTGGACTCGGGGCAGAGGAAAGTGTCCGACTATATTTCTCTTCATGACTTCTTAGTGAATAGGGTGCTTGAATGACTATTTTGAAGAAGAAATCCGGGGAGGAGGAAGGAGGAGGGAAGAGAAAACCTGCCTCTGAGTGCAACGAACACCATTCGGGCGATGGGCACACTTACAGCCCTGACTCAAGCATTCTAAAATGATAATGTAACAAAAACATTTGCACCCCCTTAATATTTTGAAATAAAAAAAAAAGAAAAGAAATCAATGTAATTTTATCTACACTGAGCCTTGTACAGTGCTATGGATCTCTTTCCCTCAGTCTTAGGGAAATTCTCATGTCTCCAAACTTCGTCTTGAACATTGTTTCTACTTCACATTGTGTTTGCTTTGGACCATTTAAGTAATTTTGGGTCTAAGGCACTTATTTAGGATCCTTCATTGGATTAGCAATTAGTATAATCTTAGTTAAATAACACTTCATCTACTCAATTTACCATGGCCATCTATATGTGGTCTAATCTAAGTCTCACTGTGGCAGCACCCTTAATAATAAAATAGTCTCGCAAGACCCAGAGGCATGAGTGTGAGCAGATGTTTTCTTTTGCCTTCAGAATTTCACAGGTGTCCAAAAACATTGTAAAGATGCAAGAAAGGGCCAATCTAAAAACACGTGCCCTGGGGTGGACAATAAATAGCTCTGCTTGTATGAATATGTTGCTGCTTTGTAGTTTAAAAATCTGTAATTAAATTTAAATTGTGAGGGAGAGAGGCTGGGAGGGATGAAAAATTACCTATGTAGTGATGAGTACACCAAAAGCCCAGAATGCATCATGAAACAATATAACTCATAGTCCTTAAATCTATTTAAAAAAAAAGAAAAAAATCCAAAATTTTTTCAAAAAAAAAAAAAAAAAGAGAGAGAGAGAAATAAAATAAAAACACAAATTATGTTCCTTAACTCTCAATCATGTAATGTGACTAATAGGCTGATCCCCTGGTTAACTTTAAGCCATCTAAAAATACCTTTAAAAGAATTCCTCCCAAAGAAAATGTTATATATACATGAATGTATTTATAATTTAGGTACACATGTATATCAATCAGCCACAAAAAAGAAGAAATTTTTGCCATTGTGACAACACGGATAACACTAGAGGACATGATGTTAAGTGAAACAAGCTGGAAACAGAAAGACAAACACTGCATGATCTCATTGATTTGTGGAATATAAAACGTCAGTGGGGAAAATGGAGAGATGCTGGCTAAAAGGTACAAAGTTAGAAAATGAATATATCTGGAGATCTAACATACAATATGGTGACTATAGCTGATAGCATTGTATTATTTACTTGGAATTTACTAAGATGTTAAGAATCCTGACCACACACATACACCAAAAAAAAAAAAAAATAAATATATATATATATATATATATACACACATACACATATATATTAACTGTGTGGTGCTGGATGTCTTAATTGGCTTGATGTGGTAATCATTACTCACTACCTATGTTTATTACATCATCACAGATATCTTATAAATATACAATTTTTCTTTTTCTTTTTTATTTTTTTTTTGAGACGGAGCCTCAAGCTATCCCCCTGGGTAGAGTGCCATGGCATCACAGCTCATAGCAACCTCCAAGTCCTGGGCTCAAGCGAGTCTCCTGCCTCCGCCTCCCAAGTAGCTGGGACCACAGGCACCTGCCACAACGCCCGGCCATTATTTTGGTTGCAGCCATCATTGTTGTTTGGAGGGCGGGGCTGGGGATTCGAACCCGCCACCTTGGGTGTACGTGGCTGGTGCCTTAGCTGATTGAGCCACAGGCGCCGAGCCCAATTTTTATTTTTCAATTATACCTCAATGAAGCTTGGGGAAAAAATTAAAAAAATTAAGTTGTATCTTTGTGAATCTACTTTCTGTAGACTTTTTTTTTATTGTTTGGGGTTCATGAAGGATACAAAGAATTAGGTTACACTGATTGCTCTTATAATTGTGTCCCATCCCCAAGAGGTGTGTCATACATTGTGATCCGCCATCCCTCTCCTGCCTCTCCTCTCCCCACTCCCTTGTTCCCCTGCCCCTCACTTTGAATTGATTTGAATTTTTCTTTTATGAGGGTATGTATTAGATCGTCTACTGGCTTCATATTAGAATTAAGTACACTGGATTCATGCTTCTCCATTCCTGCGATACTTTACTAAAAAGAATGTGTTCCAGCTCAGTCCAGTTTAATACAAAAGATGCAAAGTCTCCATCTTTTTAAATGTCTGTATAGTATTCCCTGGTATACATATACCACAGCTTGTTAATCCACTCCTGGGTTGTTGGGCATTTGGTTTTCTATAAATACAGACTTTGTTAGTAAGGTTCAGTTATTTGCAGTGTGCTTACTGATGCCACATTTTGAAATTTCTGTTATCCTATTCCTTAGGTAGCTGCTATCTCACTACTCCCCACCCCTTATGTTTTTGATAAGAACTAGAAAATATTGTTAGGAATCTTAAACATCCTTTTGAAAGTTTTTAATAAAAGTTAATTTAAAAAATGTATTTCATTTTCTATACAAACAACAGGAAAGTGAATTCTTCAAATATTTTGTAAAATACTTTATTGTTTACAAAGAGCCTCATGTCCATTTCCTCCTAGAGAGTTGCTTAAAGCAGTACCATAAGGTAGAAAAAGCAGGTGTCATGCCCACAGAGCAGATGAAACTGAATCCACAGGTAAGTAACCCAGGTCTTCTGGTGCCTAAGCTAGTTTTTTTTTTTCATGTGTCATTTTGTTCTCTGACCAAACAGCAATGAAAGGGTATAATTTTGACATGGATGCTTGGGTTTTATTTTCTGACATTGCCTTTTAAAACTTTGTGGAATCATTAGGACTGTAACTATGAATAGGTGGAACAATTCATAGTTGATAAATTCCATCTGTTGGTTAACTAACTTTGCTTTCTCTTCTTCCTCTTCTGTGTTCTGGGGCTCAGAAGTGAAGGATCAAGTGTGTGAATGGAGTAGGTGAAGATCTCATCGGTGAAGAAAGCTCAACTTTAAGGATATAATAAATGGTAACTTTAAAGAACATTTCAACATGATATAGTAGTAGATTCTCAATTCAGGGTTATAAGATTTCATAAACACCCTGAACATGCCTCACGTTACTTCTTCCCAGGACTTTCCTGCTCTATATATTCTGTGTAGTCCTATGTGAACACTGTCAGCTCCAAGTATGCAAGTGTGATGCCTAAAGGTTGAAAACTCTAACACTGTTGTGCTTATTTTAATGAGCATTGGGTCAAGATTAGCTTAAGCAGAGACACCAAATAATAGAATCACAAGCAAAATGGGAAGTAAAATGTGTTTTATACTGAATCTTTATAGATGGATTTGGCAAAGAAAAGTTGATTAATCATGGGTCCAACTGGGAGGACACATTTATAATGATTTGTAAGTAGTCTAGACAAAAGCTAAATAAAAAAATTGTAATTTTTCTAAAATGGGCTGGTAACTATAGTAGTGAATTAAAATAACTTGTGAATGTTTCTAACCAAAATAAAAATACTAGTTATGAAATATTTATTTTACTCTTTGCCAATTCTTTAATAGTCCATTAGGTATTTCTAAAGGGTGGAATTTTTGAAATGAAAATTTGAATTCAGAAACCTGACGGGCCTGAATTTTGAATAAACTGACTGAGGGGAGATAGAAGTAGGTATGAAAAGGGGCTTTTTTTTAGTGGTTGATTTGCCTTCAAGTTGGGCGTGTGTTTCATTTGGATAACTTCTTGAAAGTTCCAGGAATTACTGAAAAAAGGGACTTAAAGGACTTAAAGATTACTAGCTTAATCCTCTACTGCAGCATAAGAGCAGGCCACTTCATGAAGAAGGTATTCAATTGCTTCTGTGTGACTTAGCTAAACTATTCTTTTTATAATAATGGATTTCTTATATACTACCTCTTTTTTGCATTATCCAAAAATTATGGATATGTTGAATATGTTGATCTTTATACAATTGATTATAAGAAAAGCCAGAACAAAAACCTGACCTTTATACTATATTTTATTTTAGCTTTCTATGCCAATGTTTAAGAAATTTCTTCCTATTGCTTGCACTAGAAATGCTGGTAATTAGATATTTAGTACATATGTTCAATAATGAAGTTAAATATAGTTTTGTTCTGTTTTTAGAATTATTAATGTTTAATTGAAAATAAAAATTTTGTGTAGTTATAGTGTACAATATGACCTTTTGATATATGTCTACATTGTGAAATTATTAAATATAGCTAATTAACATATCCATCATCACATACACTCATTTTCTTCTGGTGGGAACCAGAGGATTTACTTTCTTGCAAATTTTCAAGTATATAATATTCTTAACTTTAATCACCATGCTGTATAATAGATCTCGGAATTTATTCTTCCTGTCTGTCTTAAGCTTTTTACCTTTTGACCAACATTTCCCCATTCCCCACTTGACCCTCAGCTTCTGGTAACTACCATTCTACTCTGCTTCTGTGAGTTACACTTTTTCAGATTCCACATATAAGTGAGATCACACAGTATTTGTCTTCCTATGCCTGGCTTATTTCAGGTAATGTAATGTTCTCCAAGTTCATCCACCTTGCAACAAGTGACAGAATTTTTTTTTACGGTGGAATAGCATTCCATTGTGTATATACCACATTTTCTTTATTCATTCATCAGTTAGTGGGCATTAGGTTGATTCTATATCTTGGCAATTACAAATAATGCTGCAATAGACGTGGGAGTGCAGATCTTTCTTCAACATACTACTTTTATTTCCTTTTGCCAAAAGTAAGATTACTGGGTTGTATAATAGTTCCATTTTTAATTTTTTGAGGAACAGTTTATAATTTTTTTTCATAATGGCTATACTAATTTATATTCCCACCAACAGTGCTCAAGTGTTCTCTTTTCTTCTCATCTCTCGTCAACACTTATTATTTTTTTCTTTTGATAGTACTCATAGGTATGAGGTGATATCTCACAGTGGTTTTAATTTGCATTTCTCTGATGATTAGTGATATTAAGCATTTTTTCATCTATGTGTTGGTCATTTGTATGTCTTTTTGTGAGAATGTCTATTCGGGTTTTTGTCCATTTTTATCAGATTGTTTTCTTGCTATTCATTCTCTACATTTTTACTTTTCCTTCATTTTATGTTTCGATGTCACAATTTACATCTCTCTACATCATGTATCTTTTAACAAATTAATGTAGCTATAGTTATTATTATTATTATTATTTTTTGAGACGGAGCCTCAAGCTATCCCCCTGGGTAGAGTGACATGGCATCACAGCTCATAGCAACCTCCAACTCCTGGGCTCAAGCGAGTCTCCTGCCTCCGCCTCCCAAGTAGCTGGGACCACA
>CAUYQV010008731.1:0-20384 GCA_963574575.1 Galagoides demidoff | reverse complement strand
TGCCTCAGCCTCCTGAGTAGCTGGGACTACAAGTGCCTGCCACAATGCCCAGCTATTTTTAGAGATGGGGTCTCACACTAGCTCAGGCTGGTCTCACTCCTGAGCTCAGGCAATCCACTCACCTTGGCCTTCCAGAGTGCTGGGATTACAGACAGGAGCCACTAGGCCCAGCCTTTATATTGACTGTCATTAGTCAGGTTGATGAACAGCCTGAAAGGATGTTTTGAAAAAAACACGTCCTAGAAAGGTGATGTGACGTAATGTAACGTAACCATGAGTTAGAGATAGAAAATGAACCCCCATTTTCTTTCAAGAGGGAAAAACAAGAAACAAACAGAAATTCCAGCAAACCAGAAACTCTGATAACCTAAATCTAAACAACAGAACTTGGTGGTAGAGGCTGTGAGCGTCCATGTTGACTCTAGGCTTCCAGCCACTGGGCTGCAGACAGACAGTGCAAAGAGGCCTGACATTTCACTGTGAGGAGTACAACAGCACTCAAACTATTTCAAAATACAGCAGTGTAGCCACTCAAAATTGGGAAATATGGAATTGCCACCTCTGCAAGTAAAGCTGAGCCTGTTTACCAGAGTGAAATACAGTGTGGCCATAAAATTTGTGTGCAATTTAAAATAGTGTACAATTTCACAAACTTCACAGCCAGTGCATACTTCTGTTTCTTCTCCTAAAACAGATTACTTATCGCCTCTCAGAAATTCAGGCATCCTCTCGCCTTTGTGACAGGCAGAGGAACTGGAGGGGGGACAGCCTGACCCAGGGTGGGCCAGAGGGTGAGATCCCAAAAAGGCTGAAGGGGGCTGCTATGGAAAGGGCAGTGGGTGGGAAAAACAGTGACTTTTCACGGGAAGATTTGCTTTGTGGAGTACAGCGTAACCCATTCCTCTGTCTCAATATGGAACTTTCACTAAAGGCTATAATGTATGGAAATTCTTGGAGCTGGTTTTGTGTGTGAGCAGGGGCATGTGTTGTCTGGGGAGTGGAGTATCATAGGATGTGCTGAGATGAATTCTGTGGGGTGGGGTAGGGTGGGGGGTCCATGGTGATCTGTTCACATTCGATTCACAATATGGCTATCTCCATCTGCATAGATAAAATACCTGAAACTTGTTAAGAGGTTAATAAACATTATAACTTGCCCAAGGTCTCAAGGCTACAGTGGGGATTTTGGAACACAAAGTCTAAATGCTACACTAGATTTATCATGGAAGACAGCACAAGAAAGAAATATGAGTTGATATCTCAAATTGCTGTACTTCATTTATAAGAACATGCATTAACGAATGCCATAGAATTGATATTTTGAAAGAACAGGAGTCAGTAAGGTAGTCCAGAAAATCCATCTAACTATTCAGTAGCCACCTGAAACATTGATTTGCAATAGCATGAGAATTGAGATTTATGTCAGAATGCAGGGTAAGGAAATAATGTGGAGAGAGACAATTTTCATTAAAAAAAAACTGGTATAGGGTGGCGCCTGTGGCTCAAAGGAGTAGGGGCATGGCCCCATATACCAGAGGTGGCAGTTTCAAACCTGGTCCCGGCCAAAAACTGCAAAAAACAAACAAACAAACAAAAAACCTGGTGTAAATGTTAATGGAGTATTCCTTTTAGAAACTACAATATGTAATATTAACAGTGAGATACTAATCACATTTATAGTTAAGTACAAAAAATGCTTTTAATATCCACATAACAATGTGCAGATATCTTGGCATCCCTGTCTGAATTTTGATTAAAATATACCAAAGAAATACAAACAGAGTCTAGTTATTAAGAACACAGTCTGCTTACAAGCTGTGGTGGTTTTGGGCAAATCTCGTAAATGTTCTGCACTTTAGTTTCTTCATCTGAAAATACGGACATTACATGCCCCTACCTCGTGGTATTATTGTGAGGATTCAATGAATACACACATTGAGATGCTCAGAGTAGTGAGTGGTACATGGCAAGCACTTTATAAATGTCAACTAATGTTATAGTCTCATTAAATACCAGGAGAAGCCTATACCAGCATGGAAAATTTTAAGAGCTATCACAAAGACACAATAAATGCACAGGTAGGTCAAAAGGGTGAGCACATTAAGTTGCTGGTGAAAGTGTAGTTTAAATGAATATTCATTGGATTGTGGATTGTATGGAAGGGAAGAAAGAAAGCTGGGCTGATATGTCAGGAGAATGGAGAAGAATTAGGAGGAGGAGGGCTGCTCTGAGGTTAAAGAGCAGATGTGAGTGGAGTGGGAAAGTGGAATGATAGGAGGTCAAGTAAAAGAGAGGAATTTTTAGGGTCACAGGTTCAAAACCAGACATACTAACTCTAGGTTGCAGTCACGGAGATGGGGAAATTACAACCTTGAGTGTCGGATATATTTTCTACATAGACTCTTGTATCCCTTAGCTTGGTGACAGAGAAATAGGTGAAAGAGATCACTGTGAATTAAGTGTCAAAATCCTCAAGGGATGTGGGTAGGTAATTAGAAAGTCAAAACATATCAGTGAGGGGCTGTAGTTGATGATGCCAATAGCCACTGTACCTAGATTAGTAAAAAGAGATGTTTTATAAAGGGCATCCAGAGCTTACAGAATCTTCAGGACATCCAGAAAAGCAAGTTTAGAGTTCCCAATCAGGACCAAATACTACATAGATCCAACAATCCAACAGGAAAGTTTCAACGAGAATTCCTCTGCTGCAGCCGCCTGCTAAGGGTAACAGGACAGAAAGAACTAGATACTGACCGAGCCTCCCACAGAGAGAC
The DNA here is from genome assembly GCA_963574575.1 of Galagoides demidoff. NCBI lineage: Eukaryota > Metazoa > Chordata > Mammalia > Primates > Galagidae > Galagoides > Galagoides demidoff. The sequence goes on along the minus strand of CAUYQV010008731.1, from coordinate 17,610 downwards.
ACTTCCCACCCCCAGGCCCACCAGAGAGAGCTGATTCCCTCAGCTAAGACCTTACACTGGTCACTTCTATCTCCAAGCCTTAGGAGATAGATGCAGGCCATCTGTGGAATCCTTGTGGCAAGGGGTCTGAGAAACGTGCCTTTTAACTTTCCACCTTTGTAATTCAGGAAGGAGTTGGAGTGGGGAAGGAGGGAACCATTCAAAACCATCTGCCCAAGGGTGGTGCCTGTGGCTCAAAGGAGTAGGGTGCCAGCCCCATATGCCAGAGGTGGCGGGTTCAAACCCAGCCCCGGCCAAAAACTGCCAAAAAACCCCCAAAACCATCTGCCTGAGATGGCAATGAGGAGGATGGAAAGGAGATGGAGACACTGTGTGTCATGGACGTCCCTATGTGGGATGGCAGGAGAACAGAGTGCTGGGACAATGGGGAGGAGGTGGTATTTTTCTGGTTCTGAGATATTAAGGTCATGAAAAAGGAACCTCACTGAGCAAGGTGCTGTCAGAGGAAACATGTAGTTTGATTAAGCCAGTGCTAGAAGCAATGCCCTGAGGAAAGGCTGTTACTTCATCACAGCATATCATGTACATCTTCAAAAAATTCTGGTTCCAGTCAAGTTGAAGTCCTCTTTGGGGCCTGGACTCACCTAAATAACTCCCTCTCCTCACCTTTGCCTCCATTTGTCCAAACCTCTCTTTCAATTAGTCATTTTTCAACGATCCTGTTTTAATCTCCCTTCTTTTACACACAACTGCAAAAAGTAATCTCTCCCTTCACACCATTGGTCTCGTTTTGGCTTGTTAATTGAAGAGTTATTTATACATGTCTTACTTCCCTACTAAGCTTGAGACAGGGGATATCTCTGACTTCTATGTCCTTCCCTGCAATTAGCATAGTTGTACCATAAAAGTCAACCAGCCTTCTTTGAGTACATCCTGCAACAGACATTTTAAGGTATATACAGATGTAAAACATAGATTCCTGATCTTGTAATCTAGGGGGACGCCCATAGTATAAGAAGAGCAAGACCCAGAATTATAGGCATTTTTAAAGGTTAATGTTTGGGTTAGAATAAACCTCAAACAGATTGACTGACTACCTGGCAATCCTTTTCCTCACAGACATTGGAAACAGCCAAATGCTATAATGGAGGGTGTATAATCATTCATTCATTCTTCATTTGTCAAAGGTTTTTATGGTGCAACTCTGTGCCAATTGGAGAATTACAGGATGTCAGTTGGTATCTGCCAGACAACTGGTGGGTGGGTGGGGGGCCCACATCTGGTGTTAGAAGTGAAGTATTAAAAGTGGCGAGAGTACAGAACAGGAAACAATTGACTTTTCCTATCTCAAAGACTAAGGATATCTACATGATTTTTGTAAATTTGGGCAAGTAAACAGGAATAATGGCCATTAGATTAGATTTCCTCTGAAATAGATAGGATTTAAGAGGTGATAAAGAAAGAACAAGAGGCATATAGTAATGAAGAGAACTGGAGGGGAACCAGCCGTGCAAGAAAGAGCTCCACAAATCTCTGGAAGACAGAAGACTGACTGCCAAACACCAAGGAGGCAGCTGTGGCCTAGAAAACACACAGGGAAGAACCAGAACTGAAGAGGGCAGCAACCTGCCAAGCACACCCTGAGAGGTTCCAGATTTAGGGACAGCAAGAGTGAGAAACAGGCTGTAAACAGGATTCACAAAAGATCTTTATACGGACTCTCCCACATACTAAGTGATAAAACCACCAGGCAACCAAGTGTTTTTATCCCTCCACAAAAAGCTGGACTGTTTGCTCTAAAGAAATTGAGCAAACGATCTCTGGGACACTAGAGCTACTAGCGTAGATAGGTGCTGTTGTCCTAGAACAGAGTCCTCTGCGTTGTCACATATGGCAGGACACCACCTGGACATGAGGCCTATCTATGTTGCTCAGGCTCATCTTGAATCTTGAACTCCTGGGCTCAAATGATCCTTCTGCCTGGCCTACCAAAGTCCTGGGGTCACAGGCATAAACCACTGTGCCCAGCCTCTAATTAGTATTCTTGAAGAGATCTGGAAAAAAATATTACAGCCATAAAAACAATGACAGGATCCAATGGAAAAGAAATAACATGAAATAAAGAATTCTTGGAAATGAAAAGACCTACACCCAGACACTGTTTTGACACTTTAGAACTATAACAATAAATGACAGACCTTTAAAGCTTCCAGAATAACCAACAACATAGCAACAAGACAAATAAAAACAGGTCACAAACAAACTGGATTTATCAGTAGCAACACTGGATGTTATTAGACATTAAAGGATGTTCTGAAGGAAAACAGTTTGCAGTTTAGAATTCCATACCCAGTCAAGCTACAAATCAAGCCTGAGGATGGAATAGAGCATTTTTACACGTGTGAGAATTTGTAAGGCACACCACTTGTGCTCTGTTTCAGAAAGGTTGAGGATATAGTTCAACAAAAGGAGGGTTTAAAAAATGAGAAATGGAAAGAAACGAGATCAGAGAAGTGAAATAAGCATACAAGATAATGGTGAATAGAAATATCAGAATGAGTCCTGTGTGGTGGCACCTTGGGAGGGGAAGGTGGGAGGATTGCTTGAGGCCAAGAGTTTGAGGCTGCAGTGAGCTATGATGATGTCAAGGCACTTTAGCTCAAGTGACAGAAAGAGACCCAATCTCACAAAAAAATACAAACAAATACAACAACAAGAAAATCAGCTCTAAAAGCCTGAGGCAAGGGTAGGAGGACAGTTCAGATTAGAATAGAAAGTTCTAGAAAGGAGTGCCCCAGAAGAAATAATAAGCCAAAGGTAAAAAACAAACTAGCAAACCAAAGAATGAATGAACAAATGAACTCCCAGAGAGATTATCTGATGAATTTTCCCATTTGGAAATTAATACTATGAAGCATTTTACAGAGATATTTATATATTAGAAAAAATTCCCCATAAATTTTAAATTGAACAAAAGAAAAAATGGAATTAACAATATCTATAAATGTTAAGTTATAAAAACTAGAAAAGGTAATAGCAGCAAATCACTTGATTATAGTATTTAATCCCATTCAGATTAAAAGAAGCCAGAGGGTTCCAGAAACAAAGGAAGATTCAATTAAAAAAACTCTGAAACAATTGGAAACTCCAGGAAATATTAGAGGATACACACATACATTCATGAGCACACACGTAAACACACACATCCAGAGCGGAGGGGGTATAAGTAAGAAGTGACTCAGAACAATTAGAACAAGAAATTTGTGGCCCCAGAAGAGTGAAATGGCTTCCAAATAACAGATTAAGTTAGAAGCTGGAAGACATCATGGCATGGTGAAAGCTATGTTTCTTCTCTCAACAGGAAAAAATAAAAAAATTCCAAGCAATTATAATACAAAAACAACAATTAAAAAAAAAAAAACTAGCACTTTAAAACATGGCACAGTTTTAAGCCAAGAATAAAATGTAAGAAAAGAGAATAAATCTGAACATTCTCCTTTATTAACACAGAGATGATGATTTAGGAGAGGGAAATATAATCAACCATAGCTCATTTTTTGGTTTTTTAATCTATTATACCATATTCATATGCCCATAATAATATGAAAGCTATTTATTGGCTTTTAACTCCTAGAATCAACTTAAAATTACAGTATAGGAAAAAAAATCTTGTGGTTGAAATGGAATGCAAACATTATCAACAGCTGATAGCAATGAAGTGTCTGGTGAAGAGGAAAGAGGCAGAAGAAAGCCAAGGCAAGCACACCTGGTAATCAATGGCACAGGAAACAGAGGCTTAAGTATATTCTTTAAAGTTACAACAGTAATACACACAGAGGAATAAAAACAATAATATTGGGAAGAGGAGAGGCATGCATATATAGTGCAACCCATATATTCTATCAGGAAATCAATGGGAAATTTCTAAAGTTGAGAAATCAAAAATAATGTGTATGAATGTGTCATTTATTAATATGCAAGTAATCACCAAAAAAAGAAAAACTTCAGATGGTTCAAAGTGATCGACTCTGGGGATCAGCGCAGTAGATAGAAGGGATGAATCAGGGGACAAGTTGATATTTTTAACTGTGTAAGCATATTATTTAATTCTTTGAAGAGAATTTTACAAAGTAGACATTTACTCTGGAACCCGAACTTTCTGGCTCATGATGGCTGAGAATTACCCTTTGACATATGCTACTGGACATACTTCTATTTGTACAGTTTCTGTCCTTGGGTTATCCAGACATCAGCCAGCAGTACACAAGTGTTACACAGAACAGGACCCAGATGGTGTCCCATAGGGCATGATGCAAAGGATGCAGGAAGTATAAACTGTGGGTTACTGGTCATCTCAGAGAATTCCTACTCCGAGTCATTACAAAGAGGAAGATCTCCCCAGCGCGTATTGCCAGAATAACCCTGGGTCTCACCAGACTTCCATGGTCCTGCTGGACAGAATAAGTAAAATGTCTTATATTTTCCTTTTGAAAGCACTAGGAACAGCTCAAGGATTTGCACAGCAGAATGAAAGAGGAGCTGTCACCGAGTTCCTTAGGACTCACAGCTTGAAAGGAAAGGGGAGGCCCACGGGGGCCTGGGACCAAGCCCAGCAGGGGACACCGAGCACTTCCACAGCCCAGGGGGTGGGACCAGAGCTCTTAAAGCCACAGATCTCCTCTGTAGGCACAGAGACCCTCACAGCAGGGATCCATTCACACCAGTCACCCTTGGAGACTGCTATTTATGCTAAAGAAATTTATCCCACTCCATTGTATGCTTCTTGTCCAGCTTCTCTTGGATCCCTTGTTTACGGCCTTAGTCCTACATTGTGAGCAATGGAATGGACAGGCCATTTGAGAGGGCAGGGATAGCTAATGATGGGTCTGTTAGCTCTGCAGTCATTCTTTTGTGAACCAAACCCAATTTGGGTGCATTTGCTTAAAAAAAAAAGCAGAAACCTCATTTGAGGTTGAAGAACTGTTAGTTGTGCTCCATGCCTTTTACAAGAATAAAACCCAACACTGCATGCAACAAAAAACTTTATAATATTTAAAATGTATTTTTGGTGTTTAAAATACCTATCCAATTATATCAGGTGTTAGGTGCAAATACTGAGCTATAGCTACTTAAGATCAGGAAGACGTTGAAAAATAGAGGGCCCTTTCAACACTAGAGAGATGCTAATTTTTATCTTGCAAAAAGTAAAGGGAAGCCCCTTCTGAAATGTTTTCTTTTGAGGCAGCATTTAAACATATGCCACTGCTTTCATGAATTCTGTGAGACAAATCCTTATAAATCCTTTGAGTTGACAGATCAATTATTCCTTCTAACAGCTAATGAACTAATAACCCTTGGAAATTTCTCCTTCTTTGGATTTAAAATAGAAAAAAAATATCGGGGTGGGGGACAGAAATCAATTAAAGACTACAAAGCAATAAAAACCAAATTCATTATAGCTTTGTAAAGACAGCCATATTTTGTTCAAGAGCTGATTTTTAAATTAAAAACACGTCAAATAACTACATTTTATAAACATCATAAATGTTCTTAGAATATGCCTTAATTTCATATTGTGTCCCATCATGGAAAGGGAACAGAAAAAGGGTAGAAAATTTTTAAAAAGGAGACAGACATGGTCACTGAAGAAAGGGCAATCAGTAGGAACAGTGACATTACTGAGCACCTCTCTTTAGAAGGCACAATGGGAGGCTCTCAGGGAACCAGAGGAGAAAAGAAAGGGGTGGAGGAGGGAGGGAGGGAGGGAGGGAGGGAGGGAGAGAGAGAGAGAGAGAGAGAGAGAGAGAGACTGTGTTGTCCAGAACAAACTAGACTAGGATTGCAAAGAGAGGAAGTCTGTCCTGAGCACTCTGCTGATAGAAGAAGGGTTAGCAGGAGCTGGCAGAGACTATCTATTGGACATTCAAAGGACTGGACACAGGGAGGCACAGAGCCAGAGCAGGTGGCAGACAGGGAATTGAAATTGCACACGAGCCCTGGAGGTAAGCTCTGACCCAAGAGTAAGGTGGCACCAGCTGGGGGAACAAGGCACGATGAGACAGAAAGGCACTGGTTCTATTTGTGGATCCTATGTTGTGGCCAAGGACTTTTTTTTTTTTTTTGAGACGGAGCCTCAAGCTATCCCCCTGGGTAGAGTACAATGGCATCACAGCTCATAGCAACCTCCAACTCCTGGGCTCAAGCGAGTCTCCTGCCTCTGCCTCCCAAGTAGCTGGGACCACAGGCGCCCGCCACAACGCCTGGCCATTTTTTGGTTGCAGTCATCATTGTTGTTTGGCGGGCCAGGGCTGGGGATTCGAACCCACCACCTTAGGTGTACATGGCTGGCGCCTTAGCCGATTGAGCCACAGGCGCCGAGCCGTGGCCAAGGACTTTAACAGATGCAAGAATGGATGCATTTGAGTAAATGCCTTGCTTAACGTTATATGACATTATACACACAGGTAGAGAATGACACCCTGAGAAGGTTGCACACATTCCAGGGGATGCCAATGGCTCTCCACTCTGGGAGCTCCTGGTGGGCAGGAGCTGCTATAAAGAAAGGGAAACTTAAGAGTCAGAAGAGCTGGGTTGAAATCACAGCTCCACTGTTATTCAGCCTCAGTTGCTCTAACTGTAATATAAGGATATAGATGGACCCTGGCTTATGAAGGTTCAACCTTAATTTTTTGGCTTCATAATAGTTCAAAAGCAATATGCATTCAGTAGAAACTGCATTTTGAATTTCGACCTTTTCCTGGGCTAGTAATGTGTGGTATGATGTGGGCAGCAGTGTGAAGGCAGCTCCCAGTCAGTTAGGCCATCAGGAGCAGAAACAACCAATACTCCACAGTGCACTGCATCACCAGATAATTTTGGCCAACTGTAGGCTAGTTCAAGTGTTCAAGCACCCCTGAGGTCGGCTAGGCTAACCTATGATGTTTGGTAGGTTAGATGCATTTTCAACATATGAATTTCAACTTATTATAGGTTTATAGGGGTATAACCACCTCATAAGTCAGAGAGCATCTGTAATGATAATTACACCTCAAGTTGTATTTCCTCAATAGGAAATACAATGAAATAATGCTGCTAAACCAACCCATTCTTATAGGTTTATTAAGGTTCCAAGACCCAGCTTTAGATCCATGGGCCTATTAAGGTAAAGCCAGAGCTGGTTTTCAGGGTGTACAACCTTAGCAGTCACACAGGGTTCCATGCTGGGAGGCCTGCATGCTTGGTTTGATGCCCTGCTGTAGCTCTGCTAGCTTGATATTCCTAATTATTTCTGAACAAGGGGCCCTGCATACCCATTTTGCAATGAGCCCTAAAATTGCTATAGCTGGCCTGGGTGAAGCTGAGTGGCTCAGTGAGAGGTGTTCTGGAAGGTGTCCATCTTTGGCAGATAACTCCCAGGGGAATGGAAAGTTGATTATGGCACATGTTAGGTTTTTCAGCCGCCCAGTATCTAAACCCATTTCTTACATTTGAAGGATGGTTTGCAATTTGAGTCTTGGTAGGAGGAAGGACCACAAGGGCCACATGCTGGCATTCCTCTGCAGCCCTCCCCCCGCCCTCCCCAGCTCATGTGTAGCCAGTGAAGTGCTATGGAGCTGGAGGTAAAAGGAGAGTGAAGAACTCATTCTGGTGATGGTGGTGGCAACACTGATTTTCCAGGGGCACCTGAGGAAGCCCTTCAGACCTCATAAGCTATCAGCCTCTGGTGTCCAGCACTGGCTGTGCTAATTAGCAGGAAAAGGTGGGAGCAGAGGGTGTCCAGCAGTTGTGACAATGAGATCCCCCAGTAGATAGTTCTGTAGTGGGGCTGTAGTCATGGTTCTAGCCACCTTTGCGTCCTCCCTATTTTCTAGACCAGGGGTCCTTAAACTTTTTAAACAGGGGGCCAGTTCGCTGTCCCTCAAACCACTGGAGGGCTGGACTGAGGGGCCCAGGATGAGTCAGCCACTAAGCAGGACAGGCAGTGGTGGCAAAAACACCCGGTGGGCCAGGTAAATGTTCTTGGCGGGCCACATGTGGCCCACGGGCCGTAGTTTGAGAACACCTGTGACCTAGCTTTCTTTTTATTTTTACTTTTTTGAGATGGAGCCTCAAGCTATCCCCCTGGGTAGAGTGCAATGGCATAACAGCTCATAGCAACCTCCAACTCCTGGGCTCAAGGGAGTCTCCTGCCTCTGCCTCCCAAGTAGCTGGGACCACAGGCGCCCGCCACAACGCCCAGCCATTTTTGGTTGCAGCCATCATTGTTGTTTGGCGGCCTGGGCTAGGGATTCGAACCCGCCACCTTAGGTGTACATGGCTGGTGCCTTAGCCGATTGAGCCACAGGCGTGGAGCCTAGCTTTCTTAATGATTTGTTTTTCAAAACTACTTAATATCCTTTCAATAAATTCTTTTTATACTTTCATGGTCAGAGATGGCTTTTGTTGCTTATAGTTAAGAACTCCTTCTGGTACAAAGTGGGATTCTGTGATGGAGTTATGGTGATAATCCCTTCAGCTAACAGACAGCAAATGGACCCCAGGTCCTGAGGCAGGAACTTGTCTCATGTGCCCCTGGTGAGGAGACACAAGGGCTTGTGCATTCCAACACAAGTGACACCTTGCAGGTTACAGGGCTGAACGGAGTGAGTGATTTCTTTCCTCACCCATCATAAGGGTTACAGCTGAAACTCCTATAACAAAAGACAGGCTAACAAGTAAAAAACATAACACATTTATTGAACCTAAGTTTTCTGTGACACAGGATGTTTCAGAAATGAAGACTCAAACACTCAGAGAAAACTATTTTTATGTTTAGGTTGGATATTGAATGCACAGGCATGAAGAAATGGGATTGGACAAAAAGGGGTAACAGGGTAAACTTAGTAGGCCTGTCTTTTTCGATTCTCCTTGGCCTCCCTGTGTGACATCTCTTCCTCTTGGTATATAGCAAGACCCATCAGACAAGGCAGGTCAGAGACTTTCTTTATGGTCAGCTCCTACACAGAAAGGCAGGGGAAAGTTAGAGTAGTATTTCCAAGTTTTGTGGCTGGCTCTGGAAAAAAGGGGTTCTAGTTTCTATGACCAGCCTTGGGTAGGAAGGGGAGCAGGAGAAAGAGCAGGTGACGGTCAGAAGGAGGCTTTGCTTCTGAGACCCTTCCAGTGTCCTGTTCAGAACACTCAGCATGCCAAAAAAGCCAGACATTGGGGTACCGTTTTATGAGCTCCAATAAGATTATCTGGTCCACACTCCCTCTGAAAGTGGATCTTTCAAGAACAATTCAAAATCTGAACAATATTCAAATAAAGATGCTCCTGACAACCAGAGGTGTGCTAAGCAGAGAGCCTTTACTGTGGGTGATAAGCCGTAAGGTCAGCCAGCTCCGACACTGTTCAGGGTCAACGGCCATCTTAGGGCTCAGAAGGATATCCCCAGCAGTCATCAGGTTGTCAAGGCTCAAGTTCAGGGAAATTCCACATCACTCATGGCCAGAATATGAAATGTCACTTTTTCTGGGTATGCAATTAAGAAGGCATTCCTAACAGACTTTCAGAGCCTGATGGGACTAAGGTGCTCTGAGATTCTGAAAACCAGAGACCCCAAGGAGAGGTCCCAAAAGAATATTAAACGAGATGGGGGAGGGGACAAAAACAAAAACAACCAGAAATGCCGCACATGGTGATGCTGCCTCTGGCATCTGGATCAAGGATGCTCTAGGCAATTACTTCCTCTGCCTTTTACAGACATGTTCTATCCATGCAACAATATTCTACCTTTTGCCAAGGGCTGGGGGAGGAGGTGAAAAGAGTTCAGACCAGCTCATTTTCCAACACTTGAGATGAACTCCTGGCTAAGACAAAAATCACTTGCTCTTTGGCATTATGGCTCTATTCCACAGTGCCACGTGGTTGGCTGGGTGATTTTCCAGTCACTGGGTGAGGGACACTGGGTCCAGGACAGGCCCATTAGCCTGTAAGAGCAGAAAGACCCCTGGAAAGCCCACGGTGCGTCCCACCCAACTTTGTCTGAACAGCAGGCATTTGAGCGGGGCCAGAGAAGCTCAGAGCCAAGCCCCTCAGACCATTCAGGCTCTGACTGCAGCCCCCGGGGCAGGGCACTCAATGCCAAAGTTAGCAGGCCAAGCCCATGGCAACTGGACACAGTGGACCATGGGCTGCCGGATATCACAGATCAGGAGGCACAGTGGGGATGAGAAAGGGACAAGGAGGAGTCCTGTGAGGTCAGTAAGGTGGAGAGTAGAGAAAGAGATGGGGGTCTGAGCAAACAAGAGCCCAGGAAAGAGTTTGGGAACAGGAGATCCAAAGGGTGCCTGCCCTTGGGCACTGTGTGCAGCTGGTCCCAGCAAAAAGGAAGGGGAAGTCTGCAGGACCCTTGCTCCCTTGCTCTGAGGGAGGTGTAGGACAGAGGTGTGGGTACCCTGGAAGGTCCCACAGCTTCAAAAGCAAAGGGAGAGAGGGGCAGGGAGAGAAAAACAGAAGGGTGAACCCTCTGTGGGCTCTGCAGAGTGAGTAAAGTACTCATACCCAGGGCTTTATTTGAATTTATCACCTCTTATTAGTGTCTTTTGAAATGCGAATTAGCTGATTAACCACTGCTCACAGCCTTCCAACTGTTCTTTATTCTCCAGCATTCAGTAACTTTGTTCTAAATAGGGTAGGCCACAGTAGCCCACCAGGGGGAAATTATTCTCAAGGTTACAAGAACAGTGACCAGGCAAAATCACGCCCTGGGCTGGATGGAATAGAGTTGGGGTGAGACTGCGCCTGGAGCCAGGTCCTCACCACCCCTGGTTTGCTCACAAAGCGCGGAGGACCCTGTTTACCTCTGGTGTTAGCCCATCATTGCCATTTCTGAACAGGGCTCTGGGGACAAGGCAACTCTCTTCTGCCCCCTACCACTTTTTTGTTGACTATCTTCATTTTCTAAAAGGTTCATTAGTTCTAGGTCCCTAAGGAACGCCCGTGCACTTGCTTTAGCTTTCTGTTTGGGACGGGGGGTTCACATTTATGAACAACAAGGGATGGCCTCTGGCAGAGCCTCGCTCACGCTTGCTCCTGCCTCCAGTTTGGCAACACGACACAAAGGCGCTCTGGCTTGTATACACTTTCCAGGCTGAGTCCCTATTCAGAGGGGTCTGCAGCTTGCGCGTAATGGGCCCCCTACAGACAAAGCCAGCAAGTTTCTTAATTAAGTCTAAGTGAAAGACAGATCCCGCTTACATCTTCAGAGAACCTTCCTTCAGAACTTCAAAACACCCTAGACTGCCTATCAAATCCAGGCACGAATAACTAGCTAACAATTTTTTTCTCTTTTTAAATATAGAAAACCAGGCCTCCGGCGCCAACTCTTCAACCCCCTCTCACTTTCCCTGCAATTTTAGACATGCCTCTGGTTTATAAAACAGGAAACAAAGGGGCTTCTTGTGTGTTGGAGAAGCCCTCAGAGGGTCTGCATTTCATTCCGGCCTTCCCCAAAGCACTGCGCTGTCTAAAGAGCTCTTTAACTGGTTTAGTCTCATTAACATTTCCATGAGGTATCAAAGGATATGCTAAAAAAAAAAAAATAGCATATGTACATATATCACATAAGGACAAATCCTGGTATGGAACAATATTAAAAAATTAATTATTAACTAATTGCCTTTTCAGAAATGTGATTTTTCACATCCCTCCTTCCCCTCCTCCTCCCCTTGAGTCCCAGAAACCCTCTCTCAGACCTTTCTGTTTTCTGGGCTTTGCTGTGATAATGTTCTTTGCAAACAGAAACCAATTATTCTGCAGCAGTAAGTCACCAGGAGTATGAATTGCTTTAATTTTTCCTCCTTTTAGCAGCTGCCCAGGGTGGGTTGCAAGGTGGCTGCCATAATGAAGCTGGAATGAATACTAAAGCAGCACTGAGGCTGGGTGTCCTGTGGAGAAAATGATGTTCAAAAATAAAAGTGAGTTTTTGTTGAGAGAAGCTAATCAATGAATCGGACATTTCCAAAACTGCGCTTCCGCTCTGAATTTGCATGGCCAATGCTGCTGTCGCCCATGAGCCCTGTGCACCTGACTAGCTTGTGAAAATGTCACCTTACTGTTAAAGTGCTAAACACGCCCTGTTTTCCCCTCCCTGGTTCTCTTCTCCCCCCAGCCCTGCCTTTTTCCTTCTGCAATTCATTGCTTTCTCATTAGAAATGCCCAGCAACGTCTGGCAGACAAAGACACAGCAAACAAAGTGTATGGCCAGGAAAAAAAAATTAAAAAGGAAAAAAGTGCAGAGGAATTCTTCATTCACTGATCTCTAGAATACATTAATATCTGAAACTGTTGGCACAGCCTAAAATACTTGGGCGGCTAACAATGCAAGCAATGATTCGAAGTCTGGGATCTTCAAATAAACCCCCGCGCTGTCATGGCCACCGGGAAGGAGAAGAATGGCGATATTAGCTGACCTTCATTTTGTTGTTTCTTCAGACCTGACTGCTAGACCTCTGTTTGCTTGTTACTAGGATTTCTTGGCTAAAAAATTTTAGCATTTCCCAGGCAATACAAGAGCCAGTTTATGAGGTAAATAAACCAGGCCTTAAGCAGTCTTTTCTGCTCCATAATGGGAATGGGGCAAATGGGAATGAGGGTTGGAGTGAGGGAAAATGACTAAGAAGTACAGAGCTCATCATTTTCCCCCTCATTCAAAACACCAATGAGTGATGAGGACAGAGTTAACAAATTATCAGATCCATGTACTGCTGCCTTTGGTTAACTTAGCCAACATCATCCACCAAGTAAGGACAATAAAGCTCCCAGGGGGAAAGGGCAGAAAGAAGAGCTTTCTTCTAGAGGTCTACATTTGCAAGGACATTTCACTCATCCCAGGTGTGTGAGTAACTGGAGACTATTTTACAATGTGTTCAACTAGAGCAAATGGTACTGCATTTCGTTCATCTGTCATAATTAAACACTCTAAGGTTATCCAAACCACTCTCTAGTGACGATCTTAATGATGTTGTTAAAGTCAGTACTGGATCACTTTTCAGAGTTTCTAGATCCAGAGGGCCTTCTGGCTGTCTAGCTTGTATTACAGTTGGTAATTATCATATTTAGGTATCTGTTAACTGTCTCCCCCCCCCATAAAATCTCCCTGAGGACAAGAATCACTATTGCATATTCCCTCACGCAGCAGCACTGAGCACTCAAGACATACTTACCAAGGTAGGTGATATCTGGGGGGCTACCTCTGGGAAAACACATTATGTCTTTAAAAGATTTCAGTTGCCACATCCAAAGGGCTTCAAGATAAGAATGAGATGCAATACTTCCTAAAGTAGATTATTTCTCTCCTAAGAACGAACATACTGAGTTCAAGTTTCTTGTGATCCTCAGCTTTCAAATTAAAATATCCCGTAATAAATGCTAGAAAAGTTTACTCTTGTTGTAAGCAAGTCTCATGGTATGTATGTAAAACATGAATCACCCAAAGAGATTTTTTTTTTTAAAAGATAACGCATATTGGCTTAGTCTGTTTTTCCACTGCTATAAAAGACTATCATAGACTGGGTAATTTGTAAAGGAAAAGAAGTTTATTCGGCTCATGGTTTCGGAGGGTGGGAAGTCCAAAACCATGAGACTCTGGCAAGAGGCATCCCAGGGCAGAAGGGTGGAGGGCAGAAGTAAGCACATGAGATGGAGAGAAAAAGGGGCTGAACTCCCCTGATAAGTAACCTGGTCCCATGGTAACAGCATTAATCCCATCAGGGGAGCACAGCCCTCAGGATGGCTTCACTTCTTAAAGGTCTCACCTCTTAATGCTATCATTATGGCAATTAAATATCAACATGAGTTTTGGAGAGGTCTTTCAAACCATATGTAGGTACATTATTTGCATGCATAGAAAAAAGACTGGAAAGATGTACCCCAAACATTAATAGTCATTAGTTGTAGGAGGCTGGATTTTATTTTTATCATTATTCTTATTTTACCATTTTTCTATAGTAAATTTATTATTGTTACAATCAGAAAAAACGTACAAAAAGCTTTTTGTAGAAAGATAATACAGTAGCTGGCACAGTGGCTCACATCTATAATCCTAGCACTCTGGGAGGCCAAGGCAGGTGGATCACTTGAGCTCAGGAGTTGAAGACCAGCCTGAGCAACAGAGAACCCAAACCCCACTTCTGCTGAAAATAGAAACACTAGCCAGGCATGGTGTGGCAGACCTGTATTCCCAGTTACTAGAGGGGCTGAGGCAAGAGAAGCTCTTGAACCCAAGAGTTGGAGTTGCTATGAACTATGATGATGCCAGGGCACTCTACTCAGAATGACAGAGACTCTGTCTCCATCAAACAATAGAACCTCCTAAAGCTGACCTAATTTTCACAGACCAGACAGGCACCACATGTACATATCAGTACAGTAGGCCTCATTCCTTATGCTGACCACCTTGGGTGTGTTGACCAGTTTGTTATAGTCCTTTGGGTGGTCAACTGATATCAGTAAATGAATTAGAGCATTACCTCAAGAATTGTGAAAAATAAATTAGTTACATTAATATCACAATAAGTATTCAGGGTGATATTTGTCTTTCCCCCCACCCCATCCACACGTAACTACCCCATACACACATAGGCCTAAATCTTTATCTAAAGCTACATAGGAACATTATAAGGGGTTCTTTGACTACTTGTTCATTTATTAATTTCTGAAACAAAATTACTATGGGCATCTCAAAGAAGTTTGTTCTTCTTAGCTTGAAGCAACTGAGTATCACATTTTTGGGTTTTCCAAATGTACTCAAGGATGTTCCTTACATTAAATAGGTGAGACATTCCAGGCTGATGGGTATTCATACTTGTCAATGGCTGTGAATTAACATTTCAAAACCCTTCTAAAGCAACTTATGAACTTTTTCAGAAATGAGGATTCAGCACCTAGCAGAAAGCAAAAGTTGACTGCAAACCAGGGTGAAACTTTCTGTTAGGGAGTAGCAGCCAAAAGGAATGTTAGAGACCCAGCTGCCATATGCAGTTTCACAGGCCTACAGATGCTAAGTCACCACACCAGGAATCAGGAAAATAGACACTACTTTAGATTTTTAATCGGGTGCCTTAGTGGGGTAATAGATAGATGGTGGGAAGTGGAGCGTGAAATTCGATATTTGATATTTACTCAAGGTTTTTCCCTTTTATTATTGCTTTTTGTTAGTTTCCAAACAACCAGAAATAGATGGGGGAGAAATGAAGTTCAAGACCACTTAAATTAGTGCCTATTTCAATTCAGAATGTTCCAGTGAAGATGCCACTCCAATGTAAAATGGAATTAGGCAGTCCTACATGCTCAGGAAACAGTAAAAGGGAACTGAGAACTTTACATATCTGAAAAACTTTGAGACAATGCTTAAGAGGATTGGAAAGAAATTTCTAAAACATTTCATCCCTACAAACACATACAAAAAAAAATCTTGAGAATTTCACAAGGAAATATACATCCAGTTTAAAAAGATACCTTAAAGTACAAAAATTAAAGAGAAAAAGCCATTTGTTTCTCAGCAACCAAAATATTGCCTATGTTGTAGAAAAAAGAGCTCAGATGGTCCCAACACACTCCCCAAGATCCCTAGGGCCCACCCCCTCTCCTCTCCTGTGTGTCTCTGCTTCTCTGGTGCACTTGCCTTGAATTTACCAAGTGTCTTGCATCATCTATGGACTCCTCCTTCTTTTTATTATTCGATTTACTGATGTGTTTTTCAAGCTCCACAACTCTTAATTTTTCAAGTACAGTGTAATAATCCAATTATGGCAACCTCTCCATGAATATGAGGTCTGGCATTCCTAAAAATCCCCACTGTTGGAGAGAATTTAGTTCAGGAACTTAAAATGTTATGGGGGGAAATGGGTTCAAGGTGGTGAATAAACCTAAGAAAGTACTAATAGACACAAATATAAAAGATAGAACTCTGAATATCAGGACTACCAAGGCCATTTTATATAATGGAGATAAATAAAACCTGGCACCATACAGTCACTTTCCATTTACCATTGTGCTCACAAGATCTTTCAGAATCTCCCTCTCCCATGGTTTCTAGTCAATTCATTCTGCTTAGTTACAGGTATGATGCTAAGCAACATTTTTCTCTCTTGTGGTTGGGCCTCCTTCCAAATGCTTAAGCATCTAATTTTATGCTCTAGGGTTGATTGACACATACCTCCCACCATCAAGCCAGATCCAGAAAGACAAGGTACCTTGAGTGTTCAAAGTGCTCTGGCAATAACTCCTTCTTCTCACTCTCCTTGCCATTCCTCTTTTCATTTTTCTTTCCCCTATCTCCTCTTTCACGTATTCAATAAACAAGGGCCCACCGTGCCAGGCACCATGCCAAATGATGGCTCTTCTTACTGTAAATTCTGTGTGACTAGGGACCAGATCTGTTTTGTATCTTTAGCATTGCACAGTATGTGGCACACAACAGATGTCTCATAAACCTTTCTTGAATGAATGAACGAATGAACAAAGCATAGTCTCTGTCCTTGGGTAGCTAAGGGTTTAGTGAGGGACACAGGTAAATAGATAATTCTATGTCAGTACATGATCTGATGGACCCTGGTGATGTGTCCATCATCAGTAGGCTTGGGCAGTCAGGGAAGATTTTCTAGTACAGTGGTTCAACTTGAACATTCGAACCTCTTGGCAAACTTTAAAATCCCTATTTATTATACCCCAAAGAAAATAAACCAGAATCTATAAGGGGGGGGGGAATCCAGCCATTGGTATTATTATTATTTTTTCTTTTTAGAGACATGGTCTCATTCTGTCACCCAGGCTGGAGTGCAGTGGCAAGACCCTAGCTCACTATAACCTCCAACTCCTGCCCTCGAGCAATCCTCGTGCATTGGCTTGCCAAAGTGCTGGCCTGAAACACATTTTCTTAAGCTCTCCAGGTGATTCTGATGTGTAGTCCAAGCAGGGGACTGCTGTCGTAGAGGCTTCCTACTCCATGTGTCATCCTTGAACCAACCAAATCCCTTGGATATCACCTGGCAGCCCCTTGGATATGCAGGATCTCCAGACCCACTGAAACCGAGTCTGTATCTGAATAAGCCCCTAGATGCTCTGCAGGAGCTGCTCTGAGGATGCCCATCTGAAGTGAGTCTGGAGGGACTAAGATGTCAGCAAAGGGAAACAGGGAGAAGAGCAGGCACCCTGGGGGGAATGAAGGGATGTGTTCAAAGCCACCAAAACGAAGGAGGGGTGGCACCTGCTCAGGAAGGAAGGCTAGATCACAGCCCTGGGAGAGAGAGAATGTGTGTGTGTTGGGAGGCAGGGGTGCAAGATAGCCATGGCTGAGGGAGAGGGGAAAGCAGAGATTCGGCTGGGACTCCTACATTCTGCCAGGCTATGGAAATGGGCTAAGTAGTTAAGACTTAACCTTGAGGGCCCTGCATTGCCTCTGAAGGATTTTTTTTTTTTTTTTTGAGACGGAGCCTCAAGCTATCCCCCTGGGGAGAGTGCCATGGCATCACAGCTCATAGCAACCTCCAACTCCTGGGCTCAAGCGAGTCTCCTGCCTCAGCCTCCCAAGTAGCTGGGACCACAGGTGACCGCCACAACGCCTGGCCA
>CAUYQV010008729.1:0-16924 GCA_963574575.1 Galagoides demidoff | reverse complement strand
CAATTGGCTAAGGCGCCAGCCACATACACCTAAGGTGGTGGGTTCGAATCCCCAGCCCGGGCCCGCCAAACAACGATGGCTGCAACCAAAAAATGGCCAAGCGTTGTGGCGGGCGCCTGTGGTCCCAGCTACTTGGGAGGCTGAGGCAGGAGACTCGCTTGAGCCCAGGAGTTGGAGGTTGCTATGAGCTGGGATGCCATGGCACTCTACCCAGGGGGATAGCGTGAGGCTCCGTCTCAAAAAAAAAAAAAAAAAAAATTACCATGAGTTTTATTGCAGCCAGTGGAGTTTTTTGTTTGTTTTGTTTGTTTGTTTTTGAGACAGAGCCTCAAGCTGTCCCCCTGGGTAGAGTACTGTGGCATCACAGCTCACAGCAGCCTCCAACTCCTGGGCTCAAGTGAGTCTCCTGTCCCAGCCTCCCAAGTAGTCGGGACCACAGGCGCTCACCACAACGCCCGGCTATTTTTTGGTTGTAGCCATCATTGTTGTTTTTGGCGGGCCTGGGCTGGATTTGAACCTACCACCTTAGGTGTATGTGGCTGGCGCCTTAGGCACTTGAGCCATAGGTGCCGAGCCGCAAGTTGAGTTTTTATGAAATTGATGAACGTGTTCAGAATCCAAGGCCTCATCAGGAAACCTAGGATAAGGAGGATTAAAGGGCTAGCTAGACTGGTGATTAAAGTCGTTGTTAGCCAGGGGTTCCAATCACGTAAGTTTTGGAACTAGGTCTGAGAGTTTTGCTGTTACTTTCTTCTTTTGTTTAAGTCATCTCAGATCCCCCCTTTCTTTTTTTTTTTTCTTTTTTGAGACAAGAGTCTCACTATGTTGCTCTCAGTCGAGTGTCCTGATGTCATAGCTGATAGCAACCTCAAACTCTGGGGCTTAAGTGATTACCTGGCCTCAGCCTCCCTAATAGCTGGGTCTACAGGTGCCTGCCACAAAGCGTGGCTGTTTTTTTGTTGCAGGCATCATTGTTGTTTAGCTGACCCAGGCCCAGTTCAAACCCACCAGCCTCAGTGTTTGTGGCCAGGACACTAGCAGCTGAGGTACGGGTGCCACCCATCTTGGACCTTTTGGAGAGTATCCCTAATTACCCTTGACTTGTTGGCATAAAAACAACAGGCTTCCCTTAGTATAGCACAACAGACCTTCTTGACTTAGAAAGAAGAGGTCTAGCCCTCTCCAGTTCTAGAGGACTACCTATGCCGATGAGTCCACCTGGGTGTAGAGCAAGTCTATAGGATATTGGAGGTTTTCCAGGCTTCCATCAAATTGTGAGGATACTGCTTCAAGGTCTTTGTTACCTTTCATTAAGGCAGTAGTTCCCACAGAAGAACCTCCTGCTGCCTTAAGATTGAGTAGGATTGGAATGAAAACTGGTGTCTGAGTTTGGCAGTGTAAATTTAGTCTCCGAGACAGGATTAAGCTTTCTCCTTCTGAACCAGGATACACATACATCTGCAGCAATATGTGCACTATTGCACAAACTCCTTCTGGCTGAAGCAAGTGAGGCGTGATACATCTGGTTAAGCCTGTAGTACAAACTAGCCAAGTTCTATTAGGAGCAAAGTAAGCTAAAGATGCTTCTAGTCCTTGGGTATAATTACATACTGTGGTCAAGGAGGATATGGTTAAGCTGTAGCCTGGGGTCTGGGGATAGTGTGCCTGTCCAGTCATATCTCTTAGAGTAAGCGGTGGGGCTAGCTGGGTACAAAGTGAAAGATTCTTGTTAGTTATTGGGGGTGGGTCTTGTTTTCCTAATCTTACATAATATGGGGGTCGAGGCTGTAGACATAACCAACAATCAGAAGCTAAGTCAGGTTGAGTTGCATTTAAAAGATGATGCAGGGGTGGCACCTGTGGCTTAGTGGGCAAGGCACCAGCCCCATTTACTGAGGGTGGCAGGTTCAAACCTGGCCCCAGCCAAACTGCAACAAAATATATAGCCAGGCGTTGTGGCGGGCACCTGTAGTCCCAGCTTACTCAGGAGCTGAGGCGAGGGAATCACCTATGCCCAGGAGTTGGAGGTTGCTGTGAGTTGTGTGACATGACAGCACTCTACTGTGGGGGATAAAGTGAAACTATGTCTCTCCAAAAAAAAAAAAAAAGATGATGCATACCATTTAACATACCTAGCAGAGTAGGAAGGGTTCTTTTTTATGGTTTCTTATAGGGTATGGGGCCCATAAAATCTGGATTAAAAGAGTTAAACAGTGAGTCCTACAGTTTTGCTAGTCCCACTGGTCTTAGGGGAGTCTTGGGTGGACTAATTAACTGAATTGAGAACTGAGTCCCTTGAGGCTGGCAGGTGTGGGGTTGGAGTTTCCAAGCCTGTTTTTGTCTCCAGACTCATTCATTTGGTCTCTGCACCTGGATTGAAATGGGGTTACATGTCCTGGGTGTCAGACATGCCCAGGAACCCCCTTCGACCCCACCACATGTCTTCTTTCTCCTTGCAGTGACATACTTGGTGTCATTGAGGGCAAAGTCACTGCTCACTGCCCTGTGATCTCATTTCTGCCTGCGTTGCGCATAGTTGGAGGGATGGCTTTTCAACTAATACCATCCTCTAGGTGAGAACTCTGGTATGGGCAAGCAACCTGCATGGGTCGGTGTGGAAAACTGGACCCGAAGCACTCTTTTCCCAGGCTTTCACTTGCTATTACATT
The DNA here is from genome assembly GCA_963574575.1 of Galagoides demidoff. Lineage (NCBI taxonomy): Eukaryota > Metazoa > Chordata > Mammalia > Primates > Galagidae > Galagoides > Galagoides demidoff. Next base: position 14,255 of record CAUYQV010008729.1, on the reverse strand, counting down.
TTCTTTTCCATCAAACAACACAAAGTAGGAAGGGGAGGAAGCAAGGGTATGGAGAAGCAATTTCTAAAGTGACAGAACACATAGGAAGGAAATTAAGATTTTAACAGTCTTAGCTTGTGAAGATTTTCCCTAGGCATCACAGTTTAGAGAATTTCACTGTTCACTTCTGTTTTTTCCCACTCAGGCACAGTGGTTCTAAGTGGTTCTATGCTGTTTGGCCCTTGACTTTCACAGTGGTTGGGGTGGTGAGAATGGTGGTGAATGGCCCTTTCCACGCTGGGGTTAGTCCTTCCTTCTGAAATAACTAGATGTAGACTCAGTTACCAGGCTGGAAAGCAGTTCTGAGTTTGTTGCCACAAGTCTTAGAGTCTGGATAGGTGTCTTGAACGTGAGAGTGAATTATTTTTCTGGACCCAGGAAAGGGACTGGAGATACTAGGAATGATTTCATTTAAGCGTTGGTGGGGACTCGGTGCCTGTGGTTCAAGTGGCTAAGGCGCCCACCGCGTACATCTAAGGTGGCGGGTTTGAATCCAGCCCGGGCCCCCGCCAAACAACAATGACAGCTGCAACCAAAAAATAGCCGGGCATTGTGGTGGGCGCCTGTGGTCCCAGCTACTTGAGAGGCTGAGGCAGGAGACTCGCTTGAGCCAAGGGGTTGGAGGTTGCTGTGCACTGTGATGCCACAGCACTGTACCCAGGGGGACAGCTTGAGGCTGTTGTCTCAAAACAAAAAGAGTTGGTGGGGGCTTGGAGCCTGTGGCTCAAGCAGCTAAGGCGCCAATCACATACACCTGCGCTGGCAGGTTTCAATTCAGCCCGAGCTCGCCAAACAACAATGATGGCTGCAACCAAAAAATAGCTGGGCCAGAAAAAAGAGTTGGTGGGAAAGGCTTCTACTCATCTTGAGAATGTGTCCCTTAACACAAGAAGATATTTATACTGTCTTGTTGGCTGGCTGGATTTTAGTGAAGTCGACTTCCTGATTTTCTTCTAGTATGTGTCATCTGAGGCAGATTTCTAACAGGAGCCTTGTCCAGCTTTGGCATTTATCTTTTTACATGTCACACACCAAGGGGCAGTTGACTAGGGTGGCTTCTGTGTGACCTCAGCCACTTTACATACATTTGTGGCTTTCTGGCTTTTCTATAGGGACGAAGTCAAGAGTAAGAGAAATGGAACTATTTAGTAGTCATTTATAAATATCTATAAGTTCTGGGTTTTGAGGCTAAGGTTTACACAATGAGAACATAAGAACATTAGTTCTTATTTATAGACTTAGTATAGTTTTTAAGACAATATTTAGTTTTAAGAGTCCCTACAGAACTAATTAAAGTTATGTTTCATTTTATGAGTTAGCATTGCAGATAAGGCTGGACTCTAATACAGGTAGGCTATAGTTTTTCTTTTGAATTATTTTTCTCCCACTGTTTCTCATTTTACTAAAAAATAAACTAGAACAGAACTAATTCAATTGCCAAAGTAATTGTACTTTCAGGATACTGAATCTTATTATTTGCATAAAGTGCATTAAGAACAATTATTAGCCATCTAGGCCTTTATTTTCTTTAAATTTGGCTTTGCTGGAACTTTAACTATTTATAAGGAATCTCAGGTTAGACTTGAAAACCTCTGACAAGCCCAGGTTTTATCTGTGCCATCAGATACCTATATGCATTAGGTAAATTCTTCTCTTTAGGTCCCTCACCATCTCTAGACAGGAGATCATGGCCAATCAGTAGATCAGATAAGACTTGAACTGGAAGCTCCTTGACCCTATTAAGTAGAAGATGCTGCTATGGGACTAAAACCTACCACTTCTCAGATTTTTCTAGATTACCAGTAATAATAATTTTGTACACTTTTAATAAAAGCGTACAAAAGAACTTGAACAATATAATCAGAAAGTTGCCCTCTAAGTTTTCTTAAGGGCTAAGATGACTGACAAATTTTATAATTCACATAACAAAGTTTACGTCTCTAGGATGTTTGATGACAGTCATGCAATTGGTTATAATTAAAGACATATTTGGGTTTAATTATTTATATGTTTCTATTTAAAGAGTAGCAAAGTGAATACATATTGTTGTCGTCATTCTTTAATTCAGAAAAAGATGTAGATCTTCCTTCTTCTAGTGGTCCATAGAGGGCTGTTATCCACTAACCTTAAATACCACTTTCTAGGGAGGAATGTTTACATATTTTCAGTGTGATGAAATCCTAGTGAAATCACAGTCATTGCTTAGATTTCTTTGCATAAAGTCTCAGACAAGGCATAGTAAATGTTGACTAAGAATATGTATTCTTGTGTTGGCACCTGTAACACAGTGGTTATGGCACTAGCTACATACACCCAGGCTGATGGGTTTGAATCTGGCCAGGGCCATCTATAAAACAATGACAACTACAACCAAAAAGTAGCCAGGTGTTGTGGCAGGTGCCTATAGTCCCAGCTACTTGGGAGGCTGAGGCAAGAGAATCGCTTAAGCCCAGGAATTTGAGGTTGCTGTGAGCTGTGACTCCACAAGGATGACATAGTGAGACTCGATCGCAAACAAAAAAAAAAATAGGAGTTCAATTCTGGTGGACTGCCTGAGCTAAAGGGTTTGAGACCAGCTTGAATCAGAGAGAGACCTTGTCTCTAAAAAGAGCCAGGCTTGTGGCAGGCCCCTGTTTGGGAAGCTGAGGCAAGAGAATCACTTGAGCCCAAGAGTTTGGGGTTGCTGTGAGCCACGATGTCATTGTACTCCACTGAGGGCAACAAAGTAAGACTCTGTCACCAAAAAAAAGAAAGAAGGGAGGGAAGGAAGGAAGGAAAGAAATGAAAGAAAGAAAATGCCTTTAAAGCAGGGTCTAGCTCTTATCTAATAATAGGTCACCAAGCCTAGCACAAACTAAACACTCAGTAAGTATATTTTCATTCATTTGGTTGATATTTGTTTAAAGCTACTCTGTGCTAAGTAAGTGGCCCTGGAATATCCAGACAAATAGTATTATGGTCTTTGTCCTAAGGGGAAAAAAAAAAAGAAAAAACAATAAACTCCAGCCCAGAAACTGTTGGCATTCTGGCCTCATTCAACTTCTCCTCTAATTGTATTGTTTCAGGAAGATGAGGCCCAATGGAGAGAAAGAGCACCCAAACACCACGTTTATAAGAAGAAGGGCCCTATTCACCAGCTGGGAGCTTATGGCATAAGAATTCCAAATGGCCATGATCCCCGACTGGCTTGGTCTTTCCCTTTTTATTGATAGTCAAAAAGTTCCATCCAACAGGTACTCTTCTCATTGGCCAGTTTAAATCAAGCGAGAGATGCTATTCCAGCCCCTATAGCACTACAGGATTTTACAGAACTTGGAAATTTCCAAGTTCCTGGAAGTTAAGTTTACAAATTCCCAAGAGCTGAGTCACATCCCTGTGGTCTCCTTGAGAAGACCTGTTCTCCTAGACCTCACCTTTCTTGGGTATCCTCTCTCAGTATCTCATGTCACTCAAGGCCAGAGGGGTGGGACCTGAGGCCCTATCCAATCAGGGATGCTACATTAAGAATTACCCAATAAAAAGCACAGTCTCAAAGTATGGGTGTAAGATTTTTATCTTGCTCTGGGCACCAGGCTGTCATCTGCTCTTCACTGTGGCATCTCCAGGGGCTCCTAGGTGTCTCTGCTGCAGCTTTTTTCACCTTGTGACCTGAAGGTCCTGGGAGAATTTTAGGGAAGTCGGAGGGACACCCTGGAAACAGAGAAATAGTGAGTATATTGGACGAGGTGTCCTAAGAGTGGGAGCTGTCTGGTTGAAGACAAAAGTGGCTGTGGCCAGACCAGGGGCCATGTCACTTTAACTTTGAAATTGTAAAACAGTAGTGTGCCACTTGCATCCCTTGGCCCTCAGAACCCTCTTGGCTAAGGTTGCTGTTGGGTGGGCATCTGGGACCACGGGCATCCTTCTGCTTCCTCTGATTCCTCAGGTGGTTACTTTGACCACTTCCCAGAGTAATCTCTGAGCAGCTATTTGCCTGCAGGACAACAGCTCTCCAATGGAAGGATCTTCAGGAAATAATTCCAACTGGGTGTTTGTGGCTAGTTGAAGGGGGAGGGGTTGTGACCTGAGAGGCCTCCAGTCCCTCCATTCTTCTGTTAAAATGAACCGAGGTAACATTAAAAGGTTAAAGAGTTTAATTTTTTGAACAAACAGCAATTCATGAAAAGCAGGGCCCTCAGCCATGAATTGTAATCTGGAGGCCCCAGGTTGGAGGTGAAGGGTGATTAAAGGAAAGGCTTTTACAAGGTGCATAAGGAACCAAACCAAATTCCAGAACTGACTGGTACAGTTATTTATTCACCTTATTTGGGCTGTCCGGGTGAATTTTTCCTGGATTTGTAGCCAGAGGAGAATTAGCGGTTTGTGATTGCTTAAGCCTAAATTTTGTTCCCTGCTAAGTTGATGTTGGGGCATGGCAAATGATTCTTACGAAAATTGTAGCTTAAGTATGCTAAGTATGTTTTAAAATGATATTCAGAAATAAGCCTGAATATTAAGGTCTTTATAACTTAGTATTGCTTTCCTCACCCACAAGAGTAGGGAGGGACTCTCTAATATGACCTTTATGCAACAGACAAAGCTTCTTAATAAAATAAAACCAGTTGCCTTCTATTGCTTTCCTGTTACTGCCTTACCTAGTGCAGCTGGAAAATCCAGCCATTCTTGGAGGATGAGTTTTTCCTTGACACAGTTTGTTTCTCAAGATTATTCAGATTCCTAAAAGAATCATTTGTAAAATAGTTTATTTCCTTCTGGTCCATTCATTTCCTAGTCACTTTTTGGCCTTCATGAGAATGGTCTATATCCCCATCTCTTTTCTGAAAAAGAGTCTTTAAGCTTCTGTACACCAGCAGGAGGTTGGCCTAATCTCTTTCCTTTAGAATTTGTTTCAGTAAGCCTAAATGGCCCAGGTGGAACACTGGAGCATGAATAATCAGGTATGAGAATTGGAAACACCTGGAACAAAGGAGCGAAGGAAATGTTAAAAGAAAGAATTTACATTTCCTTTTGGTTGTTGGGTTCCTGTTTGGTTTGTCCAACCAGAAATGCACAGGGGTGGTGTTGCCATTGTCCAGAGAAAAGAAGTGGACTGATTTTTTTTTTTTTTTTTGAGTCAGAGTTGCACTCTTTTCATGGGTATAGTAACCTGGCATAATAGCTCACAGCAACTTCAAACTTTTGGTCTTGAGCCATCCATCCTCTTGCCTCAGCCTTCAGAGTAGCTGGGACTAGAGGCATGGGCTACAGTGCCTGGATAGTTTTTCTGAGACTGGGTGGTGTTCTTGCTCTGTCTGGTCTTAAACTCCTGAGCTCAAGGGAACCACCCACCTTGACCTCCTAGAGTGCTAGGTTTATAGGAGTGAGCCATAATGCCTGGCTTAGGCTGAGAAATTTTTGAAAATCTTATTGAAAAACTATGACTTAAAATATATTTTGAGAATTGATAATGGTGGTTTAATATATTGAATCTTTCCCTGTGTCATTGTTCACGCCTACTATCCTGCACTCTTAGGCAAGTTGATTGCTTGAGCTCAGTAGTTCCAGACAATCCTGAGAAAGAGTGACAACCCATCTCCTCTACGGATAAAAATACAAGTTGGGCCTTATGGTGGACATTGTAGTCACAGCTGCTTAGGAGACTGAGATAAAAAAAATCTCATGTGCCTAAGAGTTTGAGGTTGCTGTGAACTAGGGTGCCCAGCACTCTACTACCCTGGGGCAACAGAGTGAGACTCTTTCTCAAAAAAGAAAAAAATACTGAAAGAATGGAAATATTCATTCAGTTGTTTTACTTTTTATGGTTAACTAAAGTAAAGTCTTAAGGCTCTCAGGTCCGCGAGTGAGTGTTTGGACCCCCTCTTGGCAAAGAGGATGCCTAAAACTGAGTTGCTAGCCTGGAGGCAGGAGAAAAGATTTGAGTCATCATGCCCCCCCTCCTAGAAGTCCTTTGTGACTCATTAACAGGCCTAAGGCTATGCAATACCACATGTCCTCAATGTGTACAACCAACCAATTGACTCTGTCCAGCTTTATGTCTTCAATTAACTTAACCCTGTATCTGAGGCATTCCTTATCCCTGACTCCTAGTCTTTTAGACAGAGCCTATCCATTTCCACTCAACTGTCAGCTTTAGTATCTTTAAACTCAGCTACAACCTGTAAGTTCCCCCTTCAGTATCTTTCACCATTTGGTGGTGAACCCAAGATATGTTTTTCAAGTATTGATTCATGACCTCACCTGTAATCCTCATTTCCCTAAAATGTGTAAAACCAAACTGTAACCCCACCACCTCCAGGCCATTTGCCTTAGGTTTATTGGGTGTGGCTCCCGTTCTTGGTCCTCAAATTTGGCTCAGAATAAACCTCCTTTAATAGGAGGGTACAAATGATTAGGTTCCATTATTTGTGTGATCAAATCCCTGTTGTAGATGTGTCCCTCACCTAGCAGGTCTGCCATATACCCCTACATTGGATCCCTTAGCTGAGTGCACATCAATCCCTTGAGGGATTCTATCCCTAAACCTCTTACTTCAGGCTGGGGTACAGAAGCTTAAAGACTTTTTTTTTTTCCCAGAAATTCCTTCCCTCTAATTTTGTTATTATTTCACTGTAAAATTAGTTTATAATGAAGAGGATACCCAGAACAAGTAAAGTCTAAAAAAAGAAGGCTTTGCCCAGGATGGTGGTTCAAGCATGTAATCCCAGTACTTGGGAGGCCAAGGCAGGTGGATTGCCTGAGCTCATGAGTTCGAGACCAACCTGAGCAAGAACGAGACTCCATCTCTGAAAACTAGCTGTGCATTGTGGCAGGCACCTGTTGTCCCAGCTACCTGGGAGGCTGAGGCAAGCGAATCAATTGAACCCAAGAATTTGAGGTTGCTGAGAGCTAAGATGCCATGGCCCTTGACCAATGGTGATGAAGTGAGACACTGTCTCAAAGAAGAAAAAAAAAAAAAAGCTTCTCACAGAAGTCCCAAGGTCACGTCTACAAAGTCCTCCCCTTAGTGACTCAGCTCTTAAGAAAATGTACTTTGTCAGACTTTGAAACTATTGCTTGCTTTCGCTTCTGTAAAAGCCCAGGAAAACTGAGCACTGAGAAGGGCACCCAAGGACAAAGAAAACACAGAAACAGTGGGTGCAGTTGGCCATTTTATGACTTTAGTCCACTGTGGCTCTGCCAGCTCTTTCTCTCTATCATACTTTGTTTTCCTGCAACAATAAGAATAAGTTTAAGTTTGGTTTTCTTACATAGGAATGCAGTGCTCTCCATCCCTGTCAGCCTAATTGCTTCCTCTATATTTTAACACTCAGCAGGGGAATAGTTTTCTCCTCACATTTTCCTAAAGGACAGCAAGCTGAGTCTACATCTACCTACCACTGTTTCCTCATCCTAACTCTTCTAGGTCTTACATCGAATCCTAAATTTTTAGTTCCTGTCTCATTTTTCCAAATACCAACTTCCCATCTAATTTGAATTATCAGTTGTTATTTTGTCCTAATTGCCCATGTCAAACAGATGCAGTATTTTTGTTTGTGATTTCTTTATGTAACAGTGGGTGATTGTTTTCCAAAGTTTGGTTTTATGAATTTCTGAACATGTTTCATAGGAAGAAAGAAGACAATATCTATGACACTCGGTGGTAGAAATCTTTGTGTTTTACTCCTTTTATCTTGCCTAGGGACACTCTCCATACCAGAATGTCTTTGCATTGAGATTCTGCATTGGTAACTGTACAGGACAGGATGATGCTCCCTCACTCCTTTTATATCTTTACATGAAGAGTATACTGTGAGGTATACACTTGTCTGAGAATGACTCAAGATGACTGTAGTATCTATTCTTTCTGGAGTATTCAACCTGTCCTGGGACATTTTCTCCCAGTGCACAGCCTTGAAGTCATAGGTTTAGGGATAGAATCCGGCCAGGGTCCCCAAGAAAGCAAGAAGACCAGTCCAGGGACTAAGGATAGACTTTATTTTAATGGAGCAGAATGGGGTCTGACCTGAAGTCATCCCCCCTCACACAGCTTTAAGGAGACTTTTATTAGTGTACTTGGAATGTGGGAGGGGCTCATGAGAGGCAAGGGAAGTCACTGCTGCAGAGTGAATGATGCTGTGTCCGAGAGTGATATTAGTATTACTGCCTTCTACACAAGCTGTTCATCTTCCACGAAGGCCTTATCTCTAGAGACAGCCAAGACCAGGATAGGAGATTCTCCTGCTTCCCAAGAACACACCAGCCTTGAAGCAATTCAGGAGGTTGGGGAAGGGGTTGCTGTGACCATGCCATTTAGTGTCTGACCTGCTTTCTATCACTAGCTGTCTTCCTAGGATGGTTCTACTCTTGTCAGTGTCCTGAGGATTTACAGGAGTTTGGGAAGGGGCTGCTGTAATCATGCAGTCTGGTTTCTGGTCTGACATTTTTTGCTCCCTGTCTCCCAAATTGGTGTACTTTTCTCAAGGTCCTGAGGATTTCTTCCCTACAGGAAGTATGAGGCTAGAGACCCTCAGGGGTGTAAATGAATGCTTTCAGTTTGAGAGTCTTCTCATAGTATACCCTTCATGTAAACAGCTACCCCATTATAACTTTAATTTTTATTACACCAGAGTCACTTTTCATTTCCGGGAGACATTACTGTTTACCTCTTCAGATGTTGGTATTCAGAGGGAAATGCAAAAATTATTTCTGCCCTCTGGATTCTTAGATATTTCAAGGTTGGGAAACCATCCCAAAGGATAAAGGATAACCCATCTCCAGCAGAGCAGTTTGAAACCTGCTACACAGTGCTGGGCCAGGTTGTTCATGCCTATAATCCTGGCACTCTGGGAGGATGAGATAAATGGATTGCCTGAGCATCAGGAGTTTGCGACCACACTGAGAGCAAGCGCCCATGTATACTAAAAATAGAACATCTAGACAGGCATTGTGGCACATACCCATGCAATGTCAGCTACTCAGAAGACTGAGGAAAGAGGCTCTCTGGAACCCAGGGGTTTATGGTTGCTATGAGCTATGATGCCATGACACTATACCCAGCATGACAGAGTGAGACTCTATCTCAAGAAAAAAAGGAATAACCTGGAACTCAATACACACACTTCATGTACATTCAAAGCTAAGGTGCAGTTTCTCCTGGGAGGGTAGCCATTGAGCAATTCTGTGAACAGAATGAGGGTGGAAGAGTGTCCCGAGGTACACGGTGACCTTATTTGAAAGAAGATTGAGAGATCTCTGTATTCCATTGATACTCCCTAAAGTTTTTGCCTTGAAAAGTTTTATTTCTTTTTCTCAGCTTCAATTTTTCATTAATTGTAAAATGTAATTCATTAAGAAAACATAAAGAATAAATTTCCCTGAAGAGGCAAGACAGAAGTGGAGTTCAGGAAAGGGGATGAAATATCTAGTCACCTATTAATTCATAAAAAGGAAATCACTGTTGGTTTCTTCCTTAGTGAGTCTGTAAGGTTCTGCAATCTCTTATTGTCTGAGGATGATTTCAAATTGTTAACTCAGAACTTAACTTTGTAATGATACCAGGAAGAAGAAAGAGACAATGTGTGGATTGCTTTATGGCTCCATAAAAACGACTACATTTCCATATGAAAGTGGGGTCGATCAATTGGTGAATTGTAAATATTCACAAAACATCAGTTCCTCTTTTAGAGTGCAGAACCTGAAACAGTTAACACTCTGCTCTGTTTTCTGTCATCTGTAGAGTGAAGTTTAATGTTAAATACTATGGAAGGGGACTTCTGAACTTCCAGAAATGTTCTCAGATGATTGTTTCCTAAGTGATTTTTTTCATGGAATTAATAGTTAAGCGACATCATTATTGCCTGGCAAATTAGGTAATTTTGCTGTTCATGCTGACATAACTAATGTAAGTGCATTATAATTTTCATCTATCCTATTGACATCAACACTGAGTTTGCAGGACTTTGGTGGGTTTTTTAAACACTTGAGATCTTCTCATTCAAGAGTAAATGAATAACCTTGTCCGGGGACCAGAAGTCTGAGTCCAGGGACTAAGCCAATGTCAATCTTGGTTTTCAGAAATGGTGGTCATCGAGGACTTAGGATGTCTCCCTTGCAGGGTCCCACCCTCTTATCACCAGCCATGGGAGGAGCCCTTTATACTGAGAGGAGCTTCAGAGCCCTGGACAGCTGGGGAACCCTAAGGCAGATGTGGATGATGGCAGTGAAGGGTGATGCAATGCTCTTCCTAAAAGCATAGCTGGCTTGTTCTGGAGCTGTTTCTAATCTTATTTAATAGAAGAAATTTTAAATTACATCTTTGGGGGTTTTTTTGTTTGTTTGTTTGTTTTTTTAGACAGGGTCTCACTTTGTTGCCATGGCCTCAGAGCACACACCCAAACTGAAACTCTTAGGCTCAAGCTATTCTTTTACCTCAGCCTCCCTAGAAGCTGGGACTACAGGCACTTGCCACGATGCCTGGCTGTTTCCTTGTTGTTGTTTAGCAGGCTCGGATGGGTTGGAAACCCACCAGCCCCAGAGCGTGTGGCTGGCGCCTTAACCACTGAGCAATGGGCGCCCAGCCTGAAATTACATCTTCGTATGCAAGAAAATAAATCTGTAATTATTGTAAGGAAGTATTGCTTGGGGGAAAGCACCGAGTATAAGATTTGCAAGCATCATGCATAAAGGCTTACTTTCATAGAGAAGAGCAAACAAGTTTTGAAAAAAAGTGGGAGATGAGGGCAGAATTGAGGGTGGAGAAATCATCTGCTAGGTCAGAAAATGTTTCACCTTGAAGTCAGCTTGTTCATAGTAGGAACCTAAAGAGTGGTTAGATGTTGAAGTCAGAATTGGCCAATATTCAGGTGCTGGGGAAAGGAGAGGAACTTAAGAGGAATTTGATGAAAGAGTATTTTATTTAGACTGCTGAAGACAGATTTCTTATGCTGATTTAGCTGCCTCCAGGTAATTCCCACCATTTTATGCACATGCACATTAGACAATGATGTGTTCATACCCCTCCCAGGCAAGGCTCCACCCTCTGGAATCCAGCCCACAGCTCCTTTACTCCTCAGTGTTCCTAGTTTCCCACACCAGTGCCTAGAAGACTCAGTGGTTATTCCCTGCTTCTTCAGCCATGCTGCTGGGCCAGGCAATGGTACTCTTCATTTGCCTGCATGGAGCGCAAATAAGTCTGACCATGACCCAACCTGGGCGGTTATCTCCAGCACTGATGCACTGAGGCAGTGGGCTCCAGTGCTGCGCAAGGACCCCCTCCCCTTACTCCCTTGAGGAGGAAGTAAAAAGCAAGAAGTAAGAACGGATTGGTAATGGGCCTGGATTGGGAAAGCAGGATGAGGCGGCCCCAGTGAAGCCGTCAGCACCGCTGAGACCTACTAACTCCATAGTTCTTGTTTTTAAAGATAATTTTTGCTAAGCTGGACATACTGGAAATTACCCATAGCCGCCATAAAACCGCTTCTTATGTACTGTTAACCCCCAAACTCAATTCAAGCACCACTCTGAGAGTCCGAACATTGCTGCAAAGGCACGAGGAATTTTATTCATTCAAGCTCAGAGCTTGAGCTGCCCTTTAAGGAAAAGCGGGAACAACCCTTACAGACTATTCCAACAATTCCTTTATACCTTTCCCTCTTCCCCCCTATTAGACCATCCCACCCCATTCCCTTATTGGTAGGTAAACCATGTCTGTCCTAAACTGACAGGTACAGGGTGGTCGTGTTCAGGGTTGATTGGCTTAGGGACGAGTCTTCTTTGTCTCAGGTGAGTGAATGAGAAGGAAGGTCTAAGGGTCGCAAGTGGGGCTAGTGCAGAGTAGGGCGGACCAGTGCAAAAAGGGGAGGGGATCAGGATGTGGGCTGTAGCACCTAGGTATGATAAGGTCCTTGGTATGCAGCAGCCCATTGTCCTGAATAAACAGCAAAAAGGAGGTAGTTTGACTTGTGACTTGAGTTAATTAGTTTGGCTCCCATAGTACCAGGTTGTGAAACCCAGCTTGCTTTTGCTTGCTCACCAAAAGCTATTTTTAGCTGCATATGTTAACCAATAAATCTGTCCGAAAGCAGGAAGCCGCATCCCCCTCCTGATTTTCTATCAGTGGGGTAGTTGGCTGGCCAGTCTGAAATACAGCCTTAAATCAAGACTCCTAATTGGCACCTTTAATTTGTCTGGTGGTCTTATCTTGCATACCATAACAGTACAAGTTTATAAGCATTCCTGGGGGAAAAAACCCATGAATTATAGATAGCTCTTTGATTGTTGTTTAGGGGCATTTAGGAACTGTGGTACTTTAATATGAGAAGGCAGACAGAGGGAAAAAGAACGGAGGCTATGGGTACTGAGGCAAAATGGTTACATGCTTGTGAAGTTTAGAAAAGTTACATTTTACATAGGATAAGGTGAATGTCTGAACAGAAAAAGAGAGTGAAGGATGAATCAGTTAAATAGATGTCCTTGGATATGTTGTGCCTGAAAAAATTCCCCCAAATGGCCCCAACTAACAAATCCGAGACACACTCCGATGTAAAAAACAAGAGGTGAGGTTTATTCAAACCCGGGTTTGGTCTCTCCTGGTGCACACACCGAGGAAGAGCTTCGAACCCGGGGTGGAGGAAGTTTTTATGGGGTACAGAAAGCAAGAAGGGAAGGAGGGTACGAGTACGCTTTTCATTGGTGGTTAGTGATTTCATTGGTAAAGTTACATTCTTGATTGGTGGTTGATGATTTCACTAGTAAAGGAGGACTTGGATTGGTACAGGTGAGGGGTGGGGGATTTCTTAAGCGGGGGCCAGGGTCCAGGCAGCTTGATTAGGTGGCTGGAGGGAAATACCTGTATTTCAAGGTAATAGAAACTTATTGTTTCTTGTGGTAACTGTTTGTCTAAGGTGACTCAGTTAACAAGGCAACAGCTACGGCTGAGCAACCAGGAATGGAATGGGGGAGCTGCAGGGTGCGGCCCTGCCTGGCTAGGGGCTAGGAACAGAACTCATGCAGTAAACAGCTAGGAATGGGGCTTGTGCAATTGCAGTAAACGACAAAATGGAGCTAGTCTGGCCCTCACAGATATGTCTAACAAGAATTGATCTTGTCTCTGTTGTACACTTGGGAAGATAAACTTACAATAAACATCAGTATGAAATGAAATGGGCTTTCATTTTAGGAGCTCGACATAGCCTGTAGATTCAGAGGTACAATTACATGATTTTGCTTATGGGAACCCAGCAAGGAATTCCATTCAGTGAGGTTCTGGATGATACATGTTAATACCAACAATTCGTATAAAAAAAGGTCTTATATGACTCAGCTTTTGACCTCTGCTTTTGCATAAATATTTGGTCCTGGATTTTTAATTTCTTTTACAGGTCAGTGCTTCAACCAATACTTGAACAAACTCTACACTGCCCCTCTCATGGGTCCTTGATAGCTCCTGTCTTCTGATTATTTTCATTCCATAAACCTTCTTTCATGCTACATCTGTGGTGGCTGTCTGTGACTCCTGGAATTACGTCCATGAGTTCAAGGAAGTGGCCCTAGAGCGGTCTGTTGTAAGAGCAAATGGAAATTAGAAATACCAGACTTAACATCTCAATTTGAATATAAAGATTTTGTTGTCTTCCTTTTTCTTAAAGATATAAATTTAGAAAATTTTGTATGTAATGTTTCTTCTGCCTCTTTGAAATGTAAGTACATAATTTTACCAGATAATCTTCTTACATCCTTTTGAAATTCAGGTCTGTCTTTCTCCAGGGCCCAGAACTCATTGCTTTGAAATATAAATAGTCCAGGAGATAGTGACCTTTGTCAGAGTTCCTGGTGTGGTGCAGGACCTCCCTTTAGTGTGCCCCTGGCTCCTTGTTTGAAACTATCTTTCATCATGTAGATAAGTGAAGTTTTTTCCCCCCTTGAATATAGTCCAGTACAAACATAAAAGGCCTTTTCAATTACAAGGTGACCTTAGGGTGAACTAAATATAGCCTATGGTGCTGTCAAGTCTTCTAAGAGAGCACTAATTATGGTGACTTCTTTGATCTTTGCGATCTCTGAGATGAATATCACACTTTGTTTTAATTGTGTTGTTGTGCCCGAAAATTCCCTCAAGAAGCCCCCAGTCAAACAGTCCGAGGCACACACCAATGTAAGAAGCAAGAGGTGAGCTTTATTTCAAGCCCGGGCCAGGACTCTCGAGCGAGAGCCTCGAACCCAGGGTCTGGCAAGTTTTA